>JASBVH010000099.1:0-10763 GCA_030141595.1 Chydorus sphaericus | reverse complement strand
CTGGAACAAAAATAAATGCAATGGTTTTTGATATATTAGGACGATTAATCCACTCTGAAGTAGTCGTTAATGAAAATAACGAAATAAAATTAAACCTTTCCCGTCTCTCCAGTGCCGAATACCTGATACGATTAACGTCGGGGAATTTTGAATACGCCGCCAAGATCATAAAGCAATAATGAAAATAAATCCCCTACATAATTTTATTTTTTCTGATTCTTTTCCTATTTTAGAAATTGTTTTACAATCTTTTCTGATGCTAAAAGGATCTATTTTTTTGATTTTTTTCATTTATAATACAAATTATAGGAAGCAAAAGTCATTATTAAACAATATTTGTATACACAAATTTAAAACAACATATTTATTCTATCCACAATTTCAATTAGGTTTTCATATAATTTATTAAAACAATGAAAAAAGTATTTTTATTTTTTGTTCTATTTATTTCATTAATTGGTTATTCTCAAAATGGAATTTCATACCAGGCTTTAATTTTAAATCCATCGGGCGAAGAACTACCCGGGGTTAATAATCCCAATGCGCCTCTATCTAATAAATTAATCTGTTTAAAGTTTTCAATTATAGATTCCAATTCAAGTATTGAATATTTGGAAACGCATAAAGTTACCACTGATGCACATGGAATAGTCAATTTAATCATTGGTACAGGAGATCAAATTGGAGGTTATGCGTCTTCATTTGATAATATAGTATGGAATAACACCCCAAAAAACCTTAAAGTTGACCTTGATGTAAGAGCAAATTGCACCTATTTTGTTGAAATAAGTAATCAACCGTTTACTTATGTTCCATTTGCTTATTATGCCGCAAATGCTAATGTACCTAATGCTACTACACTAAGTACGGGAATTATTCAGTTGGCTGGAGATTTAGGTGGAACAGGAACTACAGCAACCGCACCTATTATTTCAAATAACGCCATCACTTCTGCTAAAATTTTAAATGGAGCTGTAACTCCAATCAAAATTGCTTCAGGTGCCAATAATACAGTTTTAGTTACCGATGCCACTGGAAATGTCGCTTGGGTAGATAGAGCATCATTTGGTGTTGTTGCAGACATGACTACTATCGAAGGTGCAGGAACAATTGCCAGTCCTTTTAGAGTTAAAGATTTAGGAATTGTTACGAACAAAATAGCAGATAATGCAGTTACGACTCAAAAAATAGCAAATGGCGCAATTACAAACGCTAAAATTGGTGAAGTAATTACTGTGCCTAATGGTGGTACTGGCGCCTCAACATTAACTGGATATGTAAAAGGAAATGGAACAGCTCCAATGACAGCGGTCACTTCAATTCCTGTTGCGGATGTTACTGGTGCTCAAACGACAGCAAATTTAACTTCAAATATTTCATCAAATACTGGTTCAACTACATTGTATCCTAGTGTTGCAGCAGTTGAAGCCTTTGTTGCTAATAATGCAACACCAGACGCTACCACTACTGTAAAAGGAAAATTGAAATTAGCAGGAGATTTAGGCGGAACGGCAGATGCACCAACAGTTCCAGCATTGGCAAATAAAGAAAATACAATTGCTGCAGGGACTACTTCACAATATTGGAGAGGTGATAAAACTTGGCAAACATTAGACAAATCGGCTGTAGGATTAGGAAATGTTGACAATACTTCTGACGCAAATAAACCAATTTCAACCGCAGTTCAAACGGCTTTGAATGGAAAAGAAGACTCAGCCAATAAATCGACAACCACAACATTAGGAACAAGTGATGTGTTATTTCCAACACAAAATGCGGTAAAAACCTATGTAGATAGTCAATTGGCTGCTGGTGTAATTGATGCTACCACTACTGTAAAAGGAAAATTGAAATTAGCAGGAGATTTAGGCGGAACGGCAGATGCGCCAACAGTTCCAGCATTGGCAAATAAAGAAAATACAATTGCTGCAGGGACTACTTCACAATATTGGAGAGGTGATAAAACTTGGCAAACATTAGACAAATCAGCTGTAGGATTAGGAAATGTTGACAATACCTCTGACGCAAATAAACCAGTTTCAACCGCAGTACAAACGGCTTTGAATGGAAAAGAAGACTCAGCCAATAAATCGACAACCACAACATTAGGAACAAGTGATGTGTTATTTCCAACACAAAATGCGGTAAAAACCTATGTAGATAGTCAATTGGCTGCTGGTGTAATTGATGCTACCACTACTGTAAAAGGAAAATTGAAATTAGCAGGAGATTTAGGCGGAACGGCAGATGCCCCAACAGTTCCAGCATTGGCAAATAAAGAAAATACAATTGCTGCAGGGACTACTTCGCAATATTGGAGAGGTGATAAAACTTGGCAAACGTTAGACAAATCGGCTGTAGGATTAGGAAATGTTGACAATACTTCTGACGCAAATAAACCAGTTTCAACCGCAGTTCAAACGGCTTTGAATGGAAAAGAAGACTCAGTTAATAAATCGACAACCACAACATTAGGAACAAGTGATGTGCTATTTCCAACACAAAATGCGGTTAAAGCCTATGTGGATAATCAAATAGTTGCTAATGCAACACCAGATGCAACGACCACAGTAAAAGGTAAGTTACAATTAGCAGGAGATTTAGGCGGAACGGCAGATGCCCCAACAGTTCCAGCATTGGCAAATAAAGAAAATACAATTGCTGCTGGGACTACTTCACAATATTGGAGAGGTGATAAAACTTGGCAAACATTAGACAAATCGGCTGTAGGATTAGGAAATGTTGACAATACCTCTGACGCAAATAAACCAGTTTCAACTGCAGTTCAAACGGCATTAAATGCAAAAGAGAATACAGCGAATAAATCAGATGTAACTACTTTAGGAACAAGTGATGTGTTATTTCCAACACAAAATGCGGTTAAAACCTATGTGGATAATCAAATAGTTGCTAATGCAACTCCAGACGCTACTTCAACAGTAAAAGGTAAGTTACAATTAGCAGGAGATTTAGCAGGAACGGGTTCATCAGCATCTAGTCCTGTCATTTCAAATAATGCTATTTCATCCAATAAAATTGCAAATGCAGCGGTTACACCTGCTAAAATTGCACCAGGTTCTAATGATTCTGTTTTGGTTACAGATAATTCAGGTACAGTTGTTTGGATTGATAAAGGTGCTTTTGGAGCTGTGGCAGATTTAACTACAATTGAAGGGGTAGGAACTACTGCTAATCCATTCAAAGTAAAAGATTTAGGAATTATTACAGCTAAATTAGCTAATGGTGCTGTTACAACAGCTAAATTGGCTGATGATGCCGTAACGAATGCTAAAATAGGTGAAATAATTTCTATTGAAAATGGAGGAACAGGATCAAATATGACTGCAACAGCTGGTTATGTAAAACAGGCAACTACAGGGGCTAATTTATCAACAGTATCAACCATTCCAGTAACTGATGTAACCGGGGCTGTTCGTTCTGTAAATGGGGTTGTTCCTGCATCAGATGGTAATGTAGCAGTAATTATTGGTAGAGTTTTCACTGGTGCAACTGTAAATCCCGACTTAGCAACGTCTATTATTAATGCTTCACCTGCCAAGCAACAATCAGATATTTATATTGTAGCCGACGGTAGTAATCCTAACAATGGTCGTACTTTTATCTATGACGGAACCAATTGGCTCGAAGTGGCAACAGATTTATCAACCACTGATGCACGTTACGTAAATGTAGCAGGTGATACTATGGAAGGGAATTTAATATTACCAACTGGAACAAAAATTATTTTAGTAGATGCACCAACAGGTAGTACTGATGCAGTAAACAAAGCTTATGTAGATGGATTGATAACTTCTTCTGCTACACCAGATGCTACAGCTTCTATAAAAGGAAAAATAAAATTAGCTGGCGATTTAGGTGGTACTGCTGATGCACCAACTGTACCAGATTTAGCATTGAAAGCACCATTAGAATCTCCAAGTTTAACAGGAACACCTCTAGCACCTACAGCAGCAGCAGGAACAAATACTCAACAAATTGCAACTACTGCTTTTGTAACAGCAGCTACTGCTGGAAAACAAGATGCTATTACCCTTACAACTACAGGAACAGGAGCGGCTTCATTAGTAGGCTCAACTTTAAACATACCAACACCAAATAACGGAACAGTAACAGAAATAAGCGCTTTAACTATTGGAACTTCAGGTACTGATATTACTTCAACGGTTGCTAATGCTACAACTACACCAGAGGTTACATTAAATGTACCAACAGCTTCGGCGGCTAACCGAGGAGCTTTAAGTGCAGCAGATTGGACTACTTTTAATAATAAAATTGGCGGTAGTGGAACTACTAATTTTGTACCTAAATTTACTGGTTCATCTACAATTGGAGACAGTTCAATTTTTGATGATGGAACAAAAGTGGGAATTGGAACTGCTTCACCTGCAAATACTTTAGAAATTAAACAAGGAACTGCGGGTAACTCTGGATTACGATTAACTAATTTGACAGCTTCAAGTAATGCTACAACAACCTCAAATAAAGTGTTAGGCGTAGATAGTAATGGAGATGTTATTTTAACTAATGTACCTGGAACACAAAACATCGTTTCTTTTTCTACAGCTACGCCAACAACTTCTGGAGTTGTATTTACTCCTAATACACCTACTGATCAAAGTGTAGTATACCAATCAATTGTAGATAATAGTTTATGGACCTATAATGGAACTGCATATGTAACTTATACAGCTCCAGCTTCAACGGCTTGGAATCTTGGAAGCACAACTAATGATGCAGGAAATAATAAAACATCAAGCATATGGCGTTCAGGTGGATTAATTGCTGGTGGAACTTCAACTTCTAGAGTTTATGGAAATCTTACAGGTTTTGGAGGTACTGGTTTTACAGGAGTGCCGCCTTTAGGGACAGCTTCTGTAGGGTTGATTAGTAACTCTTCAGCAGGATGGACTGGTTCTGGATTTTTGTTTTCCAATTCTACTGTAGGAACTAATGCTTTCTCAATGGTTTACAATACTGATAGAGCTTATTTTGGACAGTTGACACCAAGTAACACAAATACAATGTTTGGTGTTTGGAGCAGTACGGGCTTATTATTAGGTGCTAATGCAAATCCTTTAAATCGTTTGGATGTGCTTGGTGGGGTGGCAGTTGGTTCTTATGCAGGAGCAAATACTGCACCAACTAATGGTTTAATTGTAAGTGGAAATGTGGGTATAGGAACTGTATCGCCAAGTTCTACATTACATGTAAACAATTCTTTATTGGCAACAAATAGTGTGAATGCAGATGCTCAAGTTCTACGTTTAACAAGACCGCAAACTACAAACCAAAAATGGGATAATATAGCTCAATTTAATCTAGGTTCATATAGTAATTCAACAGTTAGTGCTACTTCAAGACTTGATTTGGCTTTGAGTGATGGTGCTGGTACCACTACTTCAAATGTCATGACCTGGCAAGCTAATGGTTATGTAGGAATAGGTACCACAGCTCCTGTTAGTTCTTTTTCAAATACTTCAACAGCTATACAAGGATCTAATACAACTAATGCATTTAATGGAGGATTAGCTTGGTCATCTCCAGGGACAGGTTTTGCAGGTTCGTTTTATTCACAACCTGCCAATGGAAATGGCTTACAAATTAAAATTGCTGGAAATACAAGTTCAAATAACGCATTAGAAGTTTCTTCAGGAGCTACTCAAACAGGGTCACTAACACCTTTGTTCAATGTACTTGGAAATGGTAATGTAGGAGTTGGGATATTAACTCCAATTACAAGATTAATTGTAAACGACAACACCTATATTGCAAACATACCAACTACTACAACCAATTTAATGGACAATACTACTTTTAGACCTTTAACTCGTTTTCAGGCTACATCGGGGATAAATAACAATGCCATTAGTCATTATTTAACGACAACTGTTGCTGCAACTCAAGCTCATAATTATTCCACTGGTGGTGTATTACCTTATGTTTTACAACCAGCTGGTGGGAATGTAGGTATTGGTACAACAAATCCAAGAAATAATTTAGATGTAGTGGGTGGATTTAATCTAAGAAATGTTGTTGGAAATAATGGTTCTAATTTTGGAATGGAATTCAATACTAATTCGAATTCACCCAGAATTGATTGGGTATCTAATGGTGCTTATGCCGGTTCTTTAGCTGGAGATTCAGACACCTTCCTTCGCATCCATAATAGTAGCGCTGGTACGGGAGGTTTCCGTTTTACTACTACCCCTAGTGGAGTAACAGGTGTGGAGCGTATGACCATCTTAAACAATGGTAATATAGGTGTAGGAACAACTGCACCAGCGGCACAATTGCATACCACAGGATCTGTTCGCTTTGCAGGGGCAGGTACGCCTGCAGCTAATAGAGTTTTAACTTCTGATGCGTCTGGTAACGCCACTTGGCAACCTGTAAATTTTGCGCCAGCAGTACAAAATAGGACAATAGATTTTTCTTTAACAGCTGCTGATAGTGGCTCTGTTATTGTGGTAAATAGTACTAATACTGTTACAGTTACAATACCTTCAACACTTTCTGCAGGTTTTTATTGTCAAATTATACAGCAAGGTGCAGGACAAGTGAATGTAGTGGGTTCAGGAGTATCCGTTACAAGTGCTTTAGGAACTTTTAGTAGAACAACAGGTTCTTCAATAGGTATTATGTTAACAAGTACAACCGCTGCATTTTTATCAGGGGATACTGCTTTTTAATAATTTTATTATGAAAAAAATAATTGTTCTACTTCTTTTGCCTTTTTTTGCATTAGCTCAAGTTACACCACAGTTTTTGCAATTAAAACCTGTATATAGAAATTTTGTTCGATTTGATTATACGGGTAATATACAAACTTGGACTGTTCCAGCTGGAGTTACAAGTATTTATGTTGATGTGGTGGGAGCTCAAGGTGGGTCTGCTAGTCCTTTCCTTGGGGGTAGAGGCGGTAAAGTAAGTGGGGTATTACCAGTTAATCCAGGAGCTGTATTACAAATCACTGTTGGAGGACAGCCAACCACAAACATAGCAGTTTATGGTTTTGGAGGTAATGGTGGGCGTTCCACGACTTTTGGTACATTTGCTAGAGCAGGTGGAGGATTAAGTGCAATTTCGACTACAGCACCAGTTACTCAATCTAATGCCTTAGTTATTGCTGCAGGCGGAGGTGGAACTGCTACAAATATTCATTCAAGCAATGGCGGTGCAGGTGGTGGATTGAATGGCGTTAGTGCAACCTCAATATATGGAGGCGTAAATACCAGAGGAGGTGGAGCGAGTCAAACGGCAGGAGGTGTTGCAGGAACCCCATATGATCCAAACTCAACCTTGCCAACAGCTGGCTCAGCAATTAATGGTGGTGCTGGTGGTATAGTCGCTGGTGCAAGTAGTGGTTGGAATGGTGGCGGCGGTGGCGGTGCAGGTTACTTCGGCGGCGGCGGCGGTGCTGGCGGTGGTAATGCTCAAGGTTCTGGTGGTGGAGGTTCTTCGTGGTCACATGCAACAGTACAACAAGTATCAAATGTTCCAAATTTCAATTCCGGTAACGGAAGAGTAATAATTTATTATAATTAACTTATTTTTAAAATTATTTGTTATTTTTATTTCAAAATCATACAAAAAGATACTAAAATCATAATTTCAGAGACCAAAACTATGTATAATTATACCTTACTTTTTCTGTCAATCTTTTTTGGGTGTTATACTAATGCTCAAACACTCCATCACCAAATGATAGGTGCCCAAGGGGGAAGTTATATTGTAGGGAATTCACTACAAGTTGAGCAATCAATAGGTCAAGTTACTGTGCATGGGTATCAGGCAGATGCAAGTGCTGTTTTACAAGGGTTTCAACAAAACGTTTGGTATAAATTAGCAGGGCCAAATAAAGAGCACATCGCAATCAAGTTGTTTCCTAATCCATTTATAGAAACTGTTAATTTTTCATTTTCAAAACCATTAAATTATCCATTAAAGCTCACATTGTTTGACTTGCTAGGAAGAGTTATTATCGAAAAAACAATTCAAACAAATACAAAAGAAACTGCTATTTTATTTCCAGTTTTAGCTGCAGCAGAATATATAGTAGCGCTATCTAGTGCAGAAATTAATCAATCCTTCAAAATAATTAAAAAATGAAACACACCTCTTTTTTTATAGTAATGCTGTTTTTTGCAGCTTTTTCAAATACTTCAAACGCACAAGGTTATTATTTTAATTTTGGTCAAAACTATACAAAGTATGACTATAAGAATTCCCAAGGCCAGCGTAACCCAAATATAAAATCAGACAATGGAATTACACTTGATTTTGGATATCGATGGGTCATTTCTGATGATGAAAAGTGGCATTATAAAGCGGGTTTGTCTTTTCAACAGTTTAATGCAAAAGGTCAAAATGATACTTTTAATTATTCTTGGGTAACAAATTATTTGGGAGTTCAAAACTCTCTTTCCTATGATATTTACACATCTAGTGATGAAGATTTAATTATAAACTTAAATTCTGGTTTTACTGCTTCTAAGATTATTAAGGGGGAACAATTAATCAATAATTCAAGTTATGATTTAACAAATGAAAATGAATTTAAAGGATTATTTTTACAACCTCATTTAGGAGTAGAAAATGAAATTAAAATTAATGATTTTGTAGTATTAGGAATAGGCTATCGTTTTTCTAAAGCCATTAGAGCTAGCAAACCTGAAAGTGAGAGTTTGAATTTCATTAACAATGCATTTTATATTAATTTTAAATATCTCATTTACTAAAAGCGAATTTTTTGTCTCAAAAAGATTTGTTTTATCGGATTAAAATGCTAAATTGGTACCTACTTTAAAGTATAAAATTAGGACCCCTATGAATTTTAGACAACTTTATACCTTCACGATTGTTAAATACATCAGCTTTAAGTATCGGAAATATGTACATTATAGCTTATTGCTTTCGATTGTTTTGTTTCAAATTATATTGTTTTTATCAATTTATAATGAATTTTACAACGGAAACAAACTTGATGAAATTAATGACAAATTACAACAATTAAAAGGTGCTGAAGTACAAATTCAAAATTCTTCTCTTCATTTTTTTCATACACAAAATAATTTTATTGATTTTCTAACCAATAAAAGTCAAGCTAAATTTGAAGTGTTTCAAAATGATGTTCAAATTGGACTTAAAGAATTCGATACTTTAAATAATTCTTTATCTGAGAATAGTTCATTTATAGACTATTTTAAGGAAAATTGCCAGGATGATTACAAAAATTTTGAAAATGCGAAAAGTAAAATAGATTCATTACGAAAAGCAAATCCCATAACAAACACCAGTAATTTTGAAACGTTACTAGATTTAAAGAAGTTTGATTACAGTCAAATATTAAACAGTGTAAAAATTGAAACTACAGTTGAGGTTGATAGTGTAAAAAAGAAAGGGTTCTTTGGAAGATTAGGTAGCGCCATTTCTGGAAATGTAGATGTTCAAAAAGAAAAAGTCAACATAGTTGTTTCAATGAAATTTGGAAAAAATGTGAGTACTGGTAATGTACAAGACCAACTTGGGAATGCTTTTAAGAGAACCAACGACTATTATCAAGATCAACTAAAAAAGCTTCGTTTAAAAGTTGGAAAGAATAAAAATTCCGAAAATGAATTACTATTAAAAAGTTTTGAATTTTTAGACAATACGAATACTGCACTTCAAGCAATCAATTCCAGCTTTACTCAATATAAGAACACTATTGAAGCACAATATAATAACAAGCAATCTGAAACAAATACAATTCGAAAAATAAGCATTTTTGGCGCTATTCTTTTAGTGTTGTTTGTTTCGTTTGTATTGATGGTATTGACCAGATTAGCTTTTGGATATGAAAGAAGATTAATTGAAGCCAATAAAAAAATTCAAGAAAATCTAATTTTTAAAGATAAAATAGTTTCCATGATTAGTCATGAAATTAGAACACCACTTTCTATCTTATCTCTTTATAGTGGTCAGTTAAGGAATCAAACGGCCGATCCAATGTTAAAGCAATTGTTTGAATCCATAACATTTACCACAAAGTCTGCAAACTTATTGGCCAATCAAATTTTAGAGTTTTCTAAAAATGAGCGGAAAATATTAACGGTTAATCCTGTTGCATTTAACGTTAAAGAGGAGTTATCTGAGGTGTTTCAAGGTTTAAAATCATTAGTTGAAGAAAATAAGAATCAATTAGCCATCAATTTAGAGGTACCAAAAGATTTGGTTGTTCAGTCCGACATTGTAAAAATTTATCAGATTTTTTATAATTTGATATGTAATGCCAATAAATTTACAGAAAAAGGAACTATTGGGGTTACGGCGAAAATTGACGCTGTTTCAAAAACTAATGTACTACTAAATGTGACTGTTTCAGACACTGGAAAAGGGATTCATCAGGAAGATGTTGCTAATATTTTTACTAATTTTTATCAAAGCGTTGCAGAGGAAAAAGTACATAACCTTGGCGCTGGCTTAGGTTTGTATTTGTGCAAAGAACTAATAGAATTATTAGGAGGAACAATACAAATAGAAAGTGAACTTGGTAAGGGAACACAAGTATTTTTTACGCTTAAACTTTCAAAATAATATGGGTCAACAATTAAAATACAATATTCTTTTAGCTGATGATCATGCTATAATTCGAAACGGACTCGAGTTTTTAATTTCAACGTTGAAAAAAAGTATAAGTTTTTTTAATGCTTCCAATAAAAGAGAGTTGTTTCAAGAATTAAATCGCAATTCAATAGATTTAT
>JASBVH010000096.1:0-47174 GCA_030141595.1 Chydorus sphaericus | reverse complement strand
AAAAACAATAAATCCAGTTAATTCATGGATTTTTTTACGGATGGATAATTGATTAGGTTTTTGTTTTTTTTTTTACCAGAAGGGAACTTTTCATCGCAACAAGTCCCTTTAAACTTGTTGTAGCAATCACCAACCAAAGTGTTCTTTGCAAGTACTGCCCCCGTCGCATTCTATTATTAGTTATTGTGTAATATAAGATTTGTATAGTTAAAAAACAAATGACAAGATGTATATTGGCTCATTTTCAAATTAGTCTTATAAGAAAGATCTTACTTTGGGGAGTTTTCTTTCCTAAATTAAGATTTAAAAAAAACAATGTTTAATACAAAATTTATTCACATTTATGTAATAAATTTAAATTTACCCTCGTCACCATTGCATTCAGCAGTTAAAGTGATAACAAGGACAATCAAAGCAACAAGAATGGAAATTTTAGTTGCCATCTTGGATTGCAAATAATACAGATAAAATAAATTATTATTTTTCAAAGTTTTGATTTTTACAAACATTAACATTTTAAACATATAATTACCACGCAGTTCTATTTATCGGGAGCTTGGATTCAGCAGCGCCGTTTGATTAGTAGTATTGAATGTTCTATAGAAGCTTATGATATTTATACACAACTGAAAATCATGGTGCTTCTGAAAAAATTTCAAGATGAGTAATAAGGTGAATGCACCCATTTTCAGAGCAACGACTCGATAAATACTGCAATGAACATATGTTTTTATCATGCGCAGTGTGGACATTAAGCGGTTATTCATCTAGCTAGTAAGGGAATTTTATGTATATCAATACATTTTTCGCGGAGATATATCCTGGAGATCATCAAAAATAATTTAAAAATACAATGTATGTATGTATATAACATTATTAAAACCATTTCTATACAATATAAATATATATATGTGTGTGTGTGTTTAAGAAAATATGATTGAAATCGTTTCATCGGAATAATAGAGTGAATACTAAATACCCTCAGTCTCTGAAAATTAATTCACTTGCGGCTTTTTTAAAGAAGTTGAAAGTTAACAATAAGTTAAAGCAATATAAATACAGACTATAATATTTAGACCAGTTTTAATTGAGTTTTCAAACATAAAGCTTCATAAAAACTAAGTGATTGGTAGATAAAAATTTTATGTTTATGTCTTGTGGTCCTGTATATACAATTTCGTTGTATATGAACCAAAATAAAATTTAAATAATGCTTTAAAGTTAAAGTGGCGTTCACGCTACGCTTACGATAACGTTAACAATTCTGTGTTTGAACACAAAATTCTTATCTGTTTTTGTTTTTGGCGGTTTTTGTTTTGGGCAATGTAGTTCTGGAATTTGAAGGAAAATCATACGATTTTGTAGTTCTTTTAAATTTGGCTCGAAAATTCACATTTCTATTTATAGAAAACTAATTTGAAGCAGAGTTATTTGTTGAAAGTTTAGGCACCCATGCGCAAAAACTTCGAAACTTAACTCAAGCAACCTATATGAAGGAAAAGACACATATAGGGTAAGATAAGGCCCGATACGCTCCACTGTGAGCCTTACGTTATACTACAACATTGTTTCCATACAATCTACCTTATTCCGAAAAAATGTATTTCACCATAAATAATTATACATTTTTTTGACTTTTTTTCATGATTGGTTTTTTTATCGGCACAGCAAGACCCTTTTAAATTATTGTAGCATGCGCTCAGCAAAGTGTTCTTTCCGAGTACTTCCCCGGTGCATCCTTTATAATATATTATACCGTGGTAATTGCAATTTTAAAATAATACGCAATAAGATTAAAATAAAATATTTTACTATAAAATTTTGATTGAACATTTTCCTTACTAAGGAAAATGTTTCTGATGGCCCTGAGTTTTATACTGCTGGTTGCTGTAAGTTCCACACCAGTTTTCACAAATATTACCAAATTATTTATTAAGAACACATAAATTCATATAATTTGAAAACTTTAAGCGATAAATTTAGGGAACTTAATACTACGATTTGATATTTCACAATGTTAACTATTTCTAAATTTCTTCATTTTAAGTTAAGAAAATAAATGAGAAATGGGATTACGACGACGATTGCAAGAAATTTAAAGCCCCTTCTGGATATGTTTCTGTCGGCTGCGTCAGCGGAATTTGCAAATACTGCTTTGCCTAATCGGGTACGTGCGGCTGACAGAAAAGCATCGCAAGATCTTCAACTATTATTAAAAATCAAGATTGAAATTGCATTCATAATAAGTAGGCCTACATCTGTATTATTAATTTTTGGCATTTCGCATTTTGATCAGAATACGAAAAAAACTTAAATCACCAAAATAAAATATAATTGAGAATGAGCCAATCTCCTAAGCTATAAGCCCAGTAATAGAACTATAGTTATGAACGTTTTATCTCGTCAGATTTTAAGGGTTCTTATTATAAGCCAGGTAACCCCTGACGGGGAAGCATGAAATATTGACAAATATCGATCCAGTTTTATTTTTTGGTCGAAACTTGAACAGGGCCGGGTCTATCCCATCCTGGCCTCCGGCACCAAGCCCTTTTTGACAGTTTTCTATTAAAATTCGTTAATTTTTTTGTTAATTTTTTAGGTTTGGCCCCTTAGAAGGCTGTGGCCTCCCGGCACGTGCCCGTGGTGCCCATAGGCTAAACCGGCCCTGAACTTGAAACTTCAAGTGCGGCGAGGCTTGAACATTTAAACAGTGTTGCATTCATATGAGATGGATATGGTGGAGATGGTCAAATAATAAATCGTTTTACAAACAATGACCATAGTGAGAACTAAAAGCTACAACAATTATTTTCCAAATGTTCTAGATTAAATAATTCTAAAACATTATTTGAAATTTACTTTTCTAATAAAAAAAATCAGGGGTAATTGCTAATCAAGACTAAACCAAGAAAGGATAATATCGATTTCTTTTACTCAAGCAGGAATATCATGACTGTGTTGTTTCTAAAAAGATTACGAAAAAATATATATTTTATTTTAAAATTATGCTTACCTTTTTGTATATTACTGCTAAAAATCAGCATCTAATGGGAAAAAAAAGTTAAAGTGACGCGATTAAAGTAGCTAATTATATAAGTAATTATTTATCAGTTTTCTGTTTCAGAGCACAGATTTGATGACATTAAATGAAATATGTATTTTACGTGTTCAAAGCTCTAATGCAACCGATTTAAATACTAAGACTAAAAACACAATTTTAGCCGGTTGATAGATTATTAGTTCATATTCATTTCGTGTTATATACCTTTATTTCATTAGTAATACCAATTACCAACCACAGTTTAATAAGTTTTTAGGTTTTACGTAGAACAATATTCGTCGTTTCAATATATTACTGATGTACCAGTATTATAATACAATATTTCGTGATACTCGGAATAGAAACTTGATAACAAATATTTCTAATTCTGGGAATATCCGAATGACTATAACAATATATATTATAAGGTGAATGCACCCATTTTCAGAGCAATGACTGTATAAAAACATACTGCAAACATATGCTCTGCTAACTAAACATATTAAATGGTTAACAAGCTTGCTACACCATTAGCTATAGTACGTGCGTGTTTTTGTGTAAATATAATCGGGTGAATAACCTTTCAATCGCACAGAAATAAACTTAAAGTTGTAATAAAAAATATAATTAAGACCTTGGTTCAGTGAAGTCCTGGTTTTATAGTAATGAATCGACAAAGAATAGAAGCAACTTGTTTTGATAGTGTGGATTTCAAAATATCACATCTTTCCTTGTTCTATCAAGAGAATAACAAACCAGGCCTTTACCAAAATCCTGAAGAATAAAGCGATCTTTGCGAGAATATATACTGTATATTTATTTACTGTACATTCTATTTATTTATTTTGATGCCAATTTTTTAGCAATCCAATCTTTGAAAAATCCTACACGAGTGAAGACATCAATTTCTGTGCCTTCCCCACTACACATTGGTGCAGACGTGAGGTTTCTACCGTAGCTCACAATACCAATTTGAACATTGCCAGCCATAACTGGACCACCACTGTCTCCCTAATAAAGATAACAGTAAAAGTTGATTAAATAAGTCATTTTCCTTTTAAATCCTTGATTATTGAGTTACTCACAACACAAGATACGTGTTTTTGGATCGAACACATTTGAGATCCAAAGTATGGAAAAACAAAAACTGAACACGTTCCATCCTTTGATATATTAATTTTGCCTTCTTGCATGCTTGCAGCCCTGGAATCTGGACCTGGATAAAAAATTTAGTGCGTCTCACTAGATTTGTTCTAAAAGACATTAATGAAAATATATATATATATTTTTACTTGCGGTAGTTCTTCCCCATCCGACGACCCAAGCGTTGGTTCCATCTGGAATGGTAGTGGTACTGCTTACTTCCACAGCTGTGATTCGCTTACTAGTTAAGTATTCCTCGATGGAAGGAATAGTTACAATAGCGATGTCATTCTCCTGTAAAAATCAAATGATTTGCAAACTATAAATTGCGTTGACATTGGTTACATTTCGAATATGCAGTTATACATCATATCGGCATGCTTCAATATGGTAGCCTTCATGAATGGCAACGTTGGAAAAACCAACTTTTCTTAAGATGAACGAAGAATCCATCGGTTTAATCGTGTTGATTCCCAAGTAAACATCAACAGCAGTGACTTTTCTAATTTGGTAATGAACGATTCTCACTTAATTGTATACTTTTCATAGATTATTTTATCCATCGATTTTTGATTCAAGTTCTTATGTTTAGGGTTTGAAGTAGTTAGAATATCTCTACCATGCGACAAAAAAGTATTTTTTTACCCTATAAAGCAATGTGCAGCTGTAAGAATGTGCGTTTTATCGACGACAGTACCACCACAAGAATTTGTCCGGATAACATTTTCATCATCTCGTTTCGAAATCTGCAAATGAGCCTGCAAATTCGTTGGACGTGAAAACAATTAGAAACATTATATAAATATATTCAGTATAACGACTTAGAAATCATATAGTTTGACTGGATGTGTAAAAATAAAACAAAATTGTCTAAAACTATACAAATCCAATCAGATACATTAAATTATTTTTATTTTACGAGGGCCTAGAATTACGTGCACTGACTTATTTGTTCCGCTCAATTTTTTACGGTACCATATAACGCCGAGCTCCAGGTAGAACTGTATTCCCCCCATTAACGTACGCCGATTGATCAGATGGGCTCAGACTGGACCATGGTTTGGCCAGAACTCCCACGGTTGTTAGCACGAAGCAGGACAGTAAGAATTCTTTCAAATACTATTACAAATATAAAGATTTAAATCAGAGTTTAAGTTAAAAGATTGTTCGGATTTTATTTCTTATTATCATATGCCAACCATGAAACAATTTTAAATTTATATACCATTTTGTTTGAAAGTATTGAAGAGTTAAAGGGCGTTATTTGTGCACACTATTTCTTCTAAATGAAGAATGACGAGGTTTAGAGCCAGGTGGTTCCTTTACATATTGTAGCAATATCACTGTGTTGTGGTTTCATTTCATTGGTTGATTCTATAAATGTATTACTGACGTTTCTGTGTATTCTAAGCAGGAAGCAAGCAGTAACTAGGAGACATATGTTTGCTTGGTTTTTACTTGAAAGGTGGCCAGATACAGCCGTTGTGACTCCCTATGGGTCGCATTTACTGTACGCATACCTTGAATTTTAAAGAAATGTAAGTAGCTTGCACTGATTGAAATGAATCTATCAAACCATTCCACCAAAGACCAATTAACGAGTCCTCGAGACGATATGTGACGTATATATATATTAAACCCTAATGACGAAAGTGGCATAACTGAGGGCATATAGTGGAAAATTCCATTGAAAAGTATTTAAAGAGTGCGGTCGCCTTTATCAGTTTAAGTGCTTGTGACGTTTTTCGTATTGCAGGACTGACCGATATGAAGAACCCACCGTCGAAAGATACTGGAATAGCTATTGTTTCCTCTGCATTCATTGATATCCCGATAAATTCATCCCTTCCAAAGGGGATTGAGGCAAGATTTCCATCCTGTAGGTTGATGCACTGATGAACGATGATACAGCTGGATTAAATAACAGTTACTCTTTCCTAATTACTTAATCTAGCCACCGTACTACCCCTTACCGGATCGTAAGAACTAGAGAAACTATTGGAAAAGTTATATTCTAATGCTACCTTCCGTAATAAATTGAGCCATAACTACGTAAGTAGAGTAAAGTGAATTATTGACTGCGCGCTCGCATTAAAAAGCTAGCAAATCAAGCT
Organism: Chydorus sphaericus; assembly: GCA_030141595.1. Lineage (NCBI taxonomy): Eukaryota > Metazoa > Arthropoda > Branchiopoda > Diplostraca > Chydoridae > Chydorus > Chydorus sphaericus. The sequence goes on along the minus strand of JASBVH010000096.1, from coordinate 40,877 downwards.
TAAAATTGCAGTTATAGTATTGTGTAATTCATATAATAAATAACCGTCTACGTTAAGTAATACAGTACGTAAAAAACTACGAAAACAATAATAAACCGTTCGGCACAGAGAACATTTGATTAACTTCTAGTTTTGCTCAGAGGAGTGAAATGCAACAAAATGAAGACAGTATGTTAGAACCATTCCTATGGCACTGCACACACAGAGAAAAAAATCATTTAAAAAATGGGTAATACTTTGATTGCTTTATTCTATATTGACATCTTACGGAGGGAAAAGACTCTTTCCGATGGTAACAAAACCAGCAGCTCTAATATGAGGATTTCATATGCAGCACTTGATCCGCAAAATAGCTTATCTATTGTGAAAGTTGCCAACAATAAGTATAACAAAATTAATATAATTTACATTAAATTTATATTAAAATTAAACATTACATTATGCCATATTTCACTGTTTAAATATACTTTCGTTTTTTCAAAGTAGATTTACGGTGGAACAGCTCCATTAAGGCCACATAAATGTTACGATTCTAACAATAGAAATACATTAGTTATCAAATTAATAAGTCTGCATTAATATAGCTCTTTTATTATTCGTGGGTAGCTAAACAGTATTACGATCATACTTCAATGATAATCCAGTCAGCAGCGAAAGGACATGACGAACAATTGAAAAATCTGGTCCACGCAGAAAAACGTACTGGACACTGTCATATGCCAATCTTTTCCGATCCACTTGCTAAAATGAACATTAAATTATTAGTTGTAGCACGAAACTAAAAATAACTTGAAGCAGCAGAATGAATCCGAAATTTGAGTTCATTTTCTCCACTGCGCGACATATTAGCAGATGTTGCCAATTTCAAAAAGGTCAGAGTTTTGCCTTCGATGGTTTGATCCGTCTTTAAACGAAAACTAATGGTCTTCAATTGGATTGATACTATCAAAGCAATGAGGCAGAATAGGGATACAATTGTTATAGGAACAATTCTTGTCAAGAGACTAGTTAGATCAAGAATTTTTCGAGTCATAGAGCTTCCATTGGTGAATATTTCCGTTCCCAGAATAATTTCTACGGTAACATTCTGCATAATACATGTATGCTTATTTTAAGCAATTTTCAACCGAGAGAACATTATTTTACCGAAAGAACTAAATAAGTGACGACTAGAATTGAACATGTCCTTCCTAAACGATAATTTTGGGCTGTCAATGGAAAATTTATTCAATATAAATCAATGGAATCTGTCAAACTCTTCCAGTAACCTCGTCCGTGTCATCAAGAAAATGAAGGCCGTGTAACACGCCAATCACATTAATCGCAAAGTTTAATGCGTCAATCAGTGAAACTCCAATGTAGAGCGGACGAATAGTCGCCTTTCGTATAAGTACTTACGATGTTCTCCGTATTGAAAAACATGTGAACGACGATACTTGTCTGAATTATCAAGACTGTGATATAAAGAGTCCAACGACGAATCAAGCTGAAACAGCTGATTTCATCGTTAGTCTCTGTGGCTGACATTCCAATGAATTTCATCCACTTCCAACAGGGGTCCAGGGAAGATTTCCATCCGTGATTATGGGTGATATTGTTGGTTTCAATGACTTTTACTTTCATTCTGGTCAAGTTGTTGTGAAACATTCAAACACCTGCTAAGCCACGAATGAATTAGTGACCTTTTATGTTGCAACCATAAAATACTTGGAATAAATCGATTAAGTAATTGCGTGTTTCAGATATTATTTATTTAGCGTGGCATATAGTTAGGCAAAGAACTTTATAATAACCAAAAAATGTTGGTTAATTTTTTCTTATTAGTGTTTCTTATAATGAGACTAAAACATTTCTATTTAATTGTTAAACTTCGTCTTTTTTTATTTATTTATCTTCATATTCTAAAAACTGTTGCATCTCTGCAGAGTGGAATTGCAACAAATGAAGAAATAGGTAAGAATCATTCCTATGCCCGTTCAAGAGAACAAATTTAAATAATTATAATCAGGTTATAAAAATATAAATAAGATACTGAAGGGAGAAGACTCTTTCCGTAGTCACCAAACCCAGCTGCTTCGATAGAGGATTCAAATGAAGCACTTGATCTGCAAAATAGCTTATCTTTTTGACAAAAATAAGTTAATCTTATTTCTTCAGTTTTTTTTTTAAATGTATGAATAAAGCAATTGGTTAAAAATTTACTTCGTTTTTCCAATGTCGATTTGCGATGTGAAAGTTCCAACAAGACGATATAAATATTTCGATTCTATAGAAATAAATTATAAATAATAGTCTGTAAATAAAATTAATTATTCATCAAACTCGAGTGAAGTAAAGTTCATCTAAAAGTGTGTCATAAATTTGGTTATATATGTATCGATTTAAGTACTGATCAAACTATGGCGCGTACTTCGTTAAGAATGCGATCAGGCAGCCATAGACACGACGAACAATTGGATTGTCTGATCCACACAGAAATTAGAACACGATACCGTCATATGCCAATCTTTTTTCGATGCACTCGCTAAAATGAACATTAAATTATTGGTAATGGCGACCAAAGGTGAAAACTGCTTCAACAACAAAGCGAATCCGAAATTCTGGTTGATTTTCTCCACTGCGCGACAGATTAGAAGATGTTGCCATTTTAAAAGGGTCAAAGTTTTCTCCTCGATGATTGTGTCCATCTTTAAACGAGAACTAATGCTCTTCAATTGCACAGATACAATTAAAGTAATGAGACAAAAACATGACTAAAACTGTTATTGGGAAAATTCTTGTAAAGAGGACCCACAGAGATCATAATTTGCGGGTCAGAGAACTTCCATTGGTAAATAGTCTGTTCCTGAAATGATCTCCATGGTAATAGTCTTCAAAATAACAAATTTTTACATTATAGTTAATATTATAGATTAAACATTAAATAGAGGTAATACCGACAAAATAAGATAAGTGACGGCTATAATCGAGCATTCTTTTCCTATGCGATAGTTTTGCGAAGATAATGGTAAGTTGATTTCAATTAAATCAATTGAATCTGTCAAACTTTTCCAATGACCCCTGTGAATCATCATAACAACATAAACCGAGTAAACGCCAACGATGTAAGCGGCGTAATTGAATCCATCGATAAGGAAATTCCAATGTAGAGCAGAAGAGTAGTCGCCTTTGGTATAAGTACTTACGATGCTCTCCGTATTGCAAATCATATGAATAAATATACTAGGATGAAGAAAGAGGACAAAATAGATATATGACCCAACGATGTATCGAGCTTAAGTAGCGAAGTATCCTCAGCCTGATGTCGTCATCCCAATGAATCTCATCCATTTCCAGAAGGGTTCCAGCGAAGATTTCCATCCGTAATTATTTTGGATTGTATTACGTGCTTCTACTGCTTTAACCTGCATTATTTTATTCGGCGATGTGCACCACACAACGTATAAACTAAGAATAATGAGTAATATAAATTGCTTTACCGATGCAATAAATTCATGAACACTAGTAGGACAGCATTTCGCAGTGTATTGCTATTTACTTAAGGAAGCACTCTATACTAACCATGCTTCTCTTTATTATAAAACCACATTACTGTTATTAGGCTAGAGTTATAAATGATATGCTCATTAATGTATTATTCTTTGCCAATTTCGGCCCAATGGAACTGGCAAGTGATGAAAAAGTAGGTGAGTGTTGTTCCAACCAACTATATCCATACAACGTTAATACCATATTCAGGTATAATTACTTAACTTTTTTATTATTTATACGTACTGTAGGTAAAAGTTCTTTTCCGATATTGAAGATACCGCTGCCAGTAATTTGCGGATTAAGCTGTGATACTTGTCCGGCAAATGATATCATCTATTACAATTGAATATAAATATTATGGAAAAATAAAAACTATATGTAACATTATTAATATTGACTTTCACCTGGCTTTGTAAAAGAGGATGTTTTATGACTCATTTGAAACAGTACTAATTCAAGTTTTCGTGTTCTGCGTAGATTTAAAGATACATTATAGTATATTTGTGCATACAATCGGGAAATAAAATAGGTAACTCACCTGATATTTTATGTTGTCAACACTACAACTGATTTAAAAATTAGATTAACAAAATGGAAAAATATGATGGAAAGTATTAAAAAATATATGGTCCAACCACGGTTCGAAATGGTGGCGACCAGCACGTAAACAAAACTGACCTGTCACAGATATAAAAATGTAAGAAACTTCCAAGAATAGTATAGGACCAAATGAGCGATTAATCCAATGAATCGAGACAAAGATCTTAGCATGTTTGTTCTGAAGTTGTTTCAACTGATCCAAACCGTCATTAGGAATCTTCTGTACGTATTCGGTTATAGTGTGAACTTGACCAGACACACATTGAACATATCAGACAGAAAAGAATCAAGACGGACATTGGATAGGCGAATACAGCTACCGAATTTACTTCAATAACGGTTCTAAACAACGTTTGATTCTCGCTGGTCATTTCGATTCCGGTAGCCCACCGATAAAAGCGTTACCTGCATTTACAATAATAAATGGGCATTTAATCGCTACTAAAGAAAAGTAGTATTAGATTATTCATACTGCTATTAAAATGTAGGCGATGCCTGCGAAGCAATACTTTCGATATTTTGCACCGTAACGCTGATACTCTTGTTCACTCATTATGTTTGCAAGATGATCTTCAGTTTGATCAAGTGAACCAATCAGTTTCCCAAAGGACTTGTCCATTAGGAACACGACAAAGGTGTGAATTCCCACATTCCTGATGGCCATACTCCCGTAATCTATCCGAATATTCCATACAAATATCGAGGTGGTATTAACCCCGCGCGATCGTCACTCGCAAAGCTGGCCGCAATGTTTTCTGGATTTCCGTAATCGTAAATGAGCAACATCGTGTATGTGACCAAGGTCCAAGGAGAATACAGAGATGCCGTGAAACATTTGAAACCATTTTATTGAAATCTTAAAAAAAAGTATACAGTCATAAAACCACAGTTTCCTAATTTATTTATTTATTTTTTTAATAGAGGGAATCAACTTACCTCAGGACTAAGGTGTAAATGAATTCCGAGAATTTCGTAACCATACTTTTGTAAAATATCTTAATGTGTGATGAGTGCTGTAGCATTTAGTATTATGATGTTGAGTTACTGTCCTCAATAACCAAATTTCCTCTTAGAAAATTATCTTTAACTATAATCTTCTTCATTATTGATCTGTGGCGGTTTGATTGATAGCAACCACGTAATCCACCAAAACGACAATAAGAACCAAACAGATGAAACGGCGGACTTATACGTATTTTTGACCGCGAGATAGGTCTTTCTGACGGGGGAAAGGGAATTCCAAAACATTTATTTTAAGGTAATCTTATCAAGTTGTATAATATATGATTGAATATCCGTTCCTAAACAATAAAATAAGGGTGACACGGCAATAGAACTCAAGTTTATATATACGTAGCACATTTACTTAGCCTAGTAAAGACATATGTTATTTGTACATATACTATAGCAGTAATTAAACTGTTTTTTAAAGATAAGATTTGTTGTTGACCACATCTATTATGTAGGCTACAGGATCCAGGGATTTATGGTTGCCGATTTGGCGCAAGATATCGCTGGAAACATTATGATATTCGAAACAATGATGTTTCCAATGTCGTGACATTGACACAAGTTCACAACTTATACTGCTGTTGGGCCTATAGTGCAAATATACTTAAGGGTGCATCGATTTGAGATGGTAGATTATTTTGGCTGTTTATAAGAGTGATTGGCTTCCCTGATATTTAATTCACTTTCAAAAGGGTTCCATGCAAGATTTCACCCCATGATTATGAACATGCTGGTTAATGTTAGGTTTTCCGGCCTTATTATTATTAAGATAGTAAAGCAGAGCTTTTCAGCTCGCCTTTATGATATAGTAATCCATCATAGCTGTATTATACCCAACATAAAAACAATTATTTTGTCAAAGCCAAGGGGAATAGTTTGCAAAACGCAAAATTTTAACGCTTAAACTATATAAGATAGCTACAGTACATGAACCAAGATGTACGGAAAATACCTTTGCAGAATTGCATTGGTAATGACAATTCACGCGCTACAGAAGCCGGACAACCAAATAAATAAAGTCCATATTGTGGTAATGACAAACTGATGCGAACAGAAACTGGACAGCCAAAAATAAAGTCCCTATTTAGTGTTGTAATTAACATACTGATGCGAACAGAAACGTGACATTAAAGAAAATAAAGAACCTAGTGTAACATAATGATGCGAACAAAAACCGGGACAGTGAAAAAAATAAAGTCCCTAGTGTTGTTATGAAAAACTGATGCGAACAGAAACGTGCCGAAATAAAATAGTGTCCTTGGTTTGGTAATGACATACTGATCCGAACAGAAACCGGACAGCCAAAAAAATATGGTCCCTAGTGTGGCAATGACAAACTGATGCGAACAGAAACGGGGACGGCCAAAAAAATTTAGCCCCTAGTGTGGTAATGACATACTGATGCAAACAGAAACCGGACAGCCAAAAAAACCATGGTCCCTAGTGTGGCAATGACAAACTGATGCGAACAGAAACGGGACAGCCAAAAAAATTTAGCCCCTAGTGTAGGAATGACATACTGATGCGAACAGAAACGTGACCGAAAATAAATAAAGTCTCTAGTTTTTTTATGACAAACGGATGCGAACAGAAACCGGACAGCCAAAAAAATAAAGTCCCTAATGTCGAAATGACATACTGATCCGAACAGAAACGTGACCAAATAGATAATATAGTCCCTAAATAGAATTTTTTATTCACGCTTACACACGACTTATTAGCTCCGCCTACGCTTCGTTTTTTTTTCGCTTCGCTCAAAAAACTCCGCTGGCTCGCAATTATTGGATGCACGCTATTGTATTTTGTATCAAACAATAACAATCTTGAAACAATAGGTTACATATTATGCATTGTATTACAGTAACTACAACAACGTTTTTTTCATTTTAAAAGTAACACGCATCCAAGAGTGATAGACTTTTTTGTAAGCAACCCAACATATAACTATAACGATATCGATGCGACTATACATGAGATTAGTATCTTCCTGCTGGAATCTTCCTCTATCGTATATGTTATTTATCTTTCCCTATTTCAACCGAATGGAACTGATGAAAATGATGAAAAAATACGTCAGTGTCGTTCCGATCAACGGCAAACCAACATTAAAATCCCATATATGAATTATCTAATTCAATTTATTTTGTCTTGTTATAATACCACGGGGATAAGAAGATTGGCGATAAGATCTTCGTGTAAATTGTCGATTAAATAAGGACTTTTAGTGAAGACCTACGAGGCATTTGATTAAAAACAAAACATGTTAAAATCGTAAAATATCACAATGCTGTATATTGCATTTCTTATCGGTTAAAGACAATATTGAAATAGTTTTATGCAAGTTTTGAATTGAAATATAGCCGTTTATTTTGAATTATTCTTGTTAATTTCAATTAAAATGTCTTTTATAAACATTAGATAATAGAGGACTTATTTCCGATCAACACTTTTTACCATAATTATGGTGTTGAAAATAAAACCAACAACCGAAATAACACAAATACGACCAATAAATCATACTAAAAGAAAACAAACAAAAGTAATTTAAAATTAGATCTTATTTTTCTCATTTTGTAAAAATATTATTCATCACTTTCATTATCCACATTTTTATTCGCAATATCCATATTTCATCCAACTTGTGTAGACTCTTCTTCTTGATTCGGTTCCGGCTCTATGCTTTCTCTTATCTCCTCTACGACAGTTTCTATTGGACGGGTAGATTCCAGTTTCTCGTCCTTCTTCGGCGCTGGTGTTTCCATCTTCCACGGCTCATAAGTAAAAGAACCCAAGCAAGATGACAGAATTGAGACAGAGGAAAGCCATCTGAACAATGTTGAGAAGGTAGGCGATGGTGTAGACCGGCTTTGAACAATAGTTTATATTGAACCACAAGAGCTTGGTTTCTTCGGGGTAGTCATACCCTCCATCATCGTAGTCGTCCGGTAATTGCCGGTAAATGTGGTCGGGAGCATTCGCCTGAGCAATTAAGACCAAACCAGCAATAATTAGAGGCACTTTGAGCAAGCGAATAAGAATGGTTGACAGTTCATCGTCGGAATCGCCGCCATGGTGGTGTGAGGAAGGTTGAGAACTCCGGCGACGATAAGATAGATCGGAATGAATATTGTTGACGGGCAGCTGAGCATGATTATAGTAACTATGCCTAGTACGATCAATGCCATATTAAAAAAGATTCCAATCAAGTTGAAGTAAGGGTTTTTGAAGAACGCCATGTTTCAGAGTAGTCCCTTTTGGTAATAATATCAACTTATTTATATAAACATATAGAGAAACAAAGTTTTACTGCAACGCATTTTATTTTTTTGAGTTATGATAGCAAATACATGGTCAAATAAGGCATTACATATTACTCGATCAAATTGTCATCAATCCCATTTGGCTCCCTCTCTGATGCACTCGGAGTGAAATTTTTCGTCTAAATCGGTACAAATCTGACATTCTTCGCCGTGTTCCGTAGTCAACCAGAAGGCTTTCTTAACATTCCTTATGGTAGTATAGAGGTTTTTACCGGGTCTGTCTTCGTACCATTGGAATTCGTTCGGGTAGTAGGTGCTAAATCTTTCTGACGCAGTTGCAAATGTAGAAAATACCTCCCAATAGTTTGGTGGTTGGGGAAAAGCTGGTACTTTATATTCTTTTGTGTCATCCCATCTGTATCTTTTCACGTCCTTACTTAACACGCAGCGGATGTACTCGTAGCGATCTTGACAGAAAGTGCATAGTCTATCCTGTTTCCTCATCAATTCCTTATCTATCGTTCTATCGCAATTCCGTTTCGAGTAAGCCGCTATGGCTGGTTCGACGTACAATTCCATGTACTTTGTCACCACTCTGAGACGATCCATTGAATTTACTGGGTATTTCCTTACCGACTCCAGAAAGGTCGTATTTATTAGATACTCATTTGAGACTTCAAAGTTGAAAAGCGGTTCGGTCGACTCACTTGCCACTTTTGCGGTTCCGTTTATTTTAGGTTTTGGAGTAAAAGTCGTTGCCGGACATCCGATAGGCTTTAGGTTGCAATACTCTGCTTTACAGGGTCTCTTTTTGGGACAGGCCGGTACGAGATCTTTGAAGAGGTCAGCCGATTGTGGGTGAAGAGGGTACTTGCACGGCTCTGGGGCTTCGGTTTCACAAGCTTTTATGGTTGGCGTCGGGCAAATCGGTGGAGTCGGGCAGTCACAAACTGGCTTGGGAAGAGCGGCGATGGCTTCTTTCTGCGGTACAATGATGCCAAAGTACATACCGAAGGCTGATGCAGAAATACTGAGGATACAACCTAAAAAGAACAGGAAAATGAGAAAGGACTTTCGAGTGCCTTCGCCTAAAGATTCCCAAAATCCTCTGCTTTCTGTATCTTCTTGTTCCATGATGAGATAAATGCAGTAACCAATATGCCCCACTGGTCACATATATAGATAGTATACATGTGAAACTCCGTTTGCAACTTGACATTTATCTCTAAAATTGATATTATCTCTGTGGTTATAAATTCTTAAGTAATCTTGAATCTTGATTAGTATGTTTATTTCTTAATCTAGTTCCAGAGTTGTTCAAATATACTATATAATTTTTAGACTGCATTATTTGGGTATTTAAGATTAGATAATTCAACATAATTCAATTACTAATCTTATATTAATCTTAATTACCATTGTTTACATTAAAGTTTTTGTTTCATTATAGTTGCACAAAGAATTTTTCATCGGCATGATTTATTTTCGATATTTAAAAGCGAATATACAGTATGGTTCAAATAAACTTGGGGGCCCTTAGCTGCTTATTGCTTTGTGCCCCTCAAGTTTATTTGGACTATACTGTACTTATGTTAATAACTTTAAAAGTTGACTAAACTAGGTGCATCTAGTCTCCTTAGATGTAGAATTAAAATTGGTTCAAGCATGATGAAGAACTATCACCCGAAATAGTTCAGAACCCGCATTAAGACTATTTATTCTTTAAGTAGGGTTTAATTTTGAAAATTGCAGCTCATTCCTTTGCCATTCAGTCAATTTTTAAAATGAATAATGAGGTACAATCGCTTGATGAATATTTGAAACTGATGAACACAAACAAATTAAAAAGCGGTATAATCCGTAGAATTATTTTCTTACTGTCAACCACACTTCATACATATTATATCGCCTCGTCGATTAACTCTTACTTGCGTAGAATATGATCAAAAATAAAATAGAAAATCTTAATTTGAAATTTCTGATGTGCTTACAAAATATTTCCTTATTTATTTAAATTAGAGATATAATTATTAAATAGAGATTTAAATGAGAGAGATAAAAATCATTTAATTAAGCTCTCTTCGAGATAAGATTCGACCATCATGACAAATAAAAATAATTTAAGAGAAATCAGATAATAACTGTAAAATCTATTTTTTCTAACTTAATATTATTTTAACTTGACATATATTAAAACATATGAGCTTAAAATCGGTTTCTTTCAGTTCGTCCGCTTCAGAATAGAATAAATCCCACTCACTCTCCGCATCATTTATTTTCATGTAAATTTTTATTTATGTTTATCTTAGGAAAAATTGGGAATTAATGAGTCGTTAGGATATGCCATGCATGAATTTCATCGTAGCAAATTTGTTCATTTTTTTACTTATTAGCTTCTTTAGACAACAGTTTTAGAAGAGAAGAGGTTCCTAACTTTAAACTTAAAATATGAGTAATATCTGACATAGGCCTACTTGACCATGCAGGAAAATGTCCTTTGTTTAAAAAGAAATTTTGTTCACATTTATGTAATGTACCTACATACATGCAGCGTATATTTTACAGTTATATAAAAGTATGAAGCTGGAAAAAATCATATATATGCGCTGAGTATTATTTAAAACAATATATTTTGCCGTACAATGATGCGATTGGTTGGGTGGATGAGAAAAAATAATGTTTTTGATATTTATTTTATATATAAAAGAAAATAACGCCACTGTTTCTATTTATATAAGAGTATGCATGAATTGGAAAATAAAACATTACGAAATATTCTATTAATAGAACTCGACATGATACACACAGCAATTTCCCGGCCAAAGACCTGCGAAGAGAAAGCCGCAGGCAGTTTGAGTGCAATGGCCGCGGTCATGACCGAGCGATTTGCTATTTCAGCAGAATATGAACAGGTGACTTCGCTGCGCGTTATTTCTGATGGAAATTGGATTTCCGCTACTCTTTCTATTTTTAGCAATTCATGAGAAAAACAGCGGGCTCTAAGAGATGGTACCAGCAGCGATAGTCTGGCAGTCGTAGTTAGGAAAACTTAGAGTGAAGAAGTGTATTTTTTAGAGCGTCGCTATTTAGTAAACTGTATCTTGCCAAATAGAAACTCTCTAAAAAATGCATCTTTTGCTCTACACTCTTATTTATTAGAATAAATGTGGATTTATTATTTAACTCAGTGCTTCTTAAAGTTAAACTTTTGTCTTTTAGTTTTTGTGATAACAAGAAAGAGTGTTTAAGTTTAAGTTAAGTATAATTTAAGTTTAAAAAGTTTATTTGAATGAGTTTAAGTTATAGTTGTTTTTTTAAAGTTGTTTAAACTGTATTTTAAATTGCATTAAGTGAATATTTAAAAAAGTGCAAACTACATCCCTTTTCTGACAATCTAATGCTATAAAAATAATTCCATAAAAATCACCAAGGAGTCTTTCTTTCTTTTAAGTTAAGTTAGTTTTTAATCGAATATCAGAGCTCCTCGTTTCAATTACTTATATTTAAGTTCATAACTATACTGCTTTATTAAGTATAAAGTAATCATATAATGTTTTTCTTTGATTACAGTATTAACTAAGTCATATATTGAGCAGATAATTTAATAATTAGCAGATAATTTAAAAAATACACACACTATGCTAGACTTAGTAAGCTTTTAAGTTATCACATTCTATTTGGTCTCTTTGGTGTTGACTTTGAGACCAACAGTAACGTACTGGTTACTTTTTTAGTTAGTGATGCCACCAGTCTATACTTAATTTGTTTCGTAAGCTTGAAAAAGTCACAGCTTGACAGTTGTCTTCCATCATAGGTTTTCAACAAATGAGAAAATTTGTTGATCAGGAATCGTAGGGTACGATTTATATTTAAAAAAAAGCATCATCTGTATTTTGATTCATATGTCAAAAAGCAAACAAAAAAATTAGAAAAAGGTAGTTAAAATCTTAGTATAGTATATAAGGAAATGGTAGCTTGATTTATGCAGTATGAATTGTTGATTCGAATAACAACAGACCACACTAGACTATTAAGGAAAGGATATTTGAAATAATCCTAGATGTAATTTCAAATGAACGCGCTTCGCTCCCTAAACTCGTTAGGGGTTCAATTGATGGCAATTGTATGGCTGACTGGTCATTTTCCAGTTAAGATATTCATCGAGAAAGACTTCAATCTCTTAAGCTTCCTCCGGTCGAGTGATTTCACTCAGTAAATTATCGGAATCATTGCTTGATTCAAATCTCATGGGGAATCTATGAGGACAAACTGACGCAAACCTCTCCTTAATTTTTCTTTTAGATTTTTAGTTAGTGTTAAATCAAATTTCAGAGCTCATTGTTTCACTTACTTATAGCTAAATTCATGACTATACTGCCTTCTGCCAACTATACGTTGAGTTCAATTATTGGTTTAGCAGATTCGCCAGTAATGCAAGTTGTTTTTACGCTTCTCAAATTATGCTCAATGTATATTTTAGAACTTTTTGAACATGAAGTCAGTAGAAGAGTACCTTGATCTTGCCCATTCCTTTGATAAAAGATTCATCTATCGGGTTTGGACAATGTGAAAATGTGCTTGTGATCTAATGTAGCCCTGGTCATAATCCTGATACCAGAACTGACGATAAACGTAGTAATATTTTACGGTCTAAATTATAGCCGTGGTGTTTCTAAAACCAATTCATTCAAAAACAGAAACGTTCGTGATTTGTCCAATCAAATCTTGCTAGCTGCATCAAGAAAATGTGACTCATTGATAAATGAGTGTACCAGTAGTACCACTTGAAAATGGCATCCCAAAAGGCGAATTCAAATAAATGATAACTTCATTGGTTTTACAGCCTCTTTTGAGGGTTGACATGTTTTTTTCCAATAGGATGTAAAATTGTGCAGATGGAATAGTGCACCATTTCATCTGCTTACCAATAACTATAACCCTACAATCAATATCTTGGACGGCTCGATAATCTGCGTTCGCATTTGATTCGTCTGCTAAAAGAAGAAATTTAGCTCCCGTTTGGTCAATTTTTGAACTAAGCATTCTAATTTTAATGAAAGAAACGTATCAAAGCAAGAAAATTTTTTAACAAAGCTATAAGTTAAAGTTTGCGGGCGCAATAGCTTGGTAACCAGTAACATATGTTGATACGAATTATACACTCAATTTGAACAATGTTTTAATGCCACTCTAGCTATTCGTCCAGCCTTGCCTAAGTAAAGGTTCTTTGTGAGATTTGTCCAGTACGTATATTTCAATCACCACCGTGAAAACAGAGGACCCTTATGGAGGATCGGACATCCGCTTATATAGCCGACTGGGTAAGGCCTTTCCTTTTACGGAAACGCCATATTGAAGGACAGCAATATGCGTCGTAAAAAAGGAAAGGACACAAGATGTGCCTCTATAAAAGGAAGGCCAAGAACGTGCGTTTTAAACAGGGTACCACGAAAGGTACATCCACAACCCTTTTTACTGATATACCTGCATACTTATCACAAATCTTTCTTAATGTGATGACTGCTGAAAACGCCACAAGATACCCACTTTTCACGTACCGTACAACAAGATCAACTTGGGTCTTGTAAATCCTTTTTTTTTTAAACGCGACGAATCCTAACTCGTGTCATCGAACGAAGTCAAGTCACGGATATGACTTGAATTTCCGCGCAAGAGTTCTGCTTTAAATACTTGAGGAGGGGAAGTAAGGATTCCCTATAACTTTGAAACATTTAATTGCGAGCTGGTTTTCCGTTTAAACTGAGAAAACTGAAAACATAGAGTAAAGAAGTGCTGTTTTATTTTAGAGAGCAAACAATAACTCAATCAGTTTTGAAAATATTTGTTACATTATTTTATATTTTCATCAAATGAAGATTTCGGTGACCGCTGTAATATACCGTAAGAAAAACCCACACAATTCTTCCGTGTCTTCCAATTACAAAATATTTAAAAAATGTTATTTAACTTGGCTATACAGAGCGAAAATATGGGGATTTCCTTTTAGAAAACCAGGAAAGTAAAACTGTATTTTCAAGATATTGCGTGACGCGGTTGTTGTTGTAAATTAAACAAAAAACTCAAAAAGCCCATTGCAATCTAGCACTGTTCCAACAACCGTTTCTAGAGAATGACGTAGCTATATTAGAACATAAATAAATCCAACTTTTTCCGCTAAAGAAATTCATTATTACAGCTAATGCCATCAAAGCAACAAGTAAGCAGCATATCATTCTAAATAACATCATCATAATATGAAATTGAATTAAAAACATATAATCTTGATTTTATAGAAAATGTTAACCGATCAGCAACATCTGTTTACTTTCTCTGCAATTACTTTCGTCGTCATCTTATTAACGTCATCCGTCCAATGTGATCGGCACTGGCACGTCGACGATGGCGGAGTTACTCGTTGGGATTACGACTGCGACTTCTTCGGTAATGACATTAATTCATTACCGGCGATTGGAGAGCACCAGTGCGGTCATCTCTGTCTTGCTAACACTCGCTGCACTCATTTTACCTACAATTCTCATCGCACTGGAAGCGCTGCTGCTCACCATCAGCATAGCGGTATTGGAAAGCAGATTTGTTATTTGAAGCACACTAACAAGGCTTTGAACGAAGTCACATTGAAACCACACAGTGGAGTGGCGTGTGGGTGGATTGCTGGTCGCAGTGCTCAGCAGAACAACCGCCGTCATTGAAGCACGCTATAAATAATCAAATTTTGTAAGTCAGCAAGATTAAGTAATAAACAGTTATTGAGAAGAATTAAAGTGTTCTTTGCTTGTTTTAATATCATTATGCTGTCAGCTATACATTTATTAGATCAAAAGCACCTAATTATATGAAACGTCTCATTAGATTAACACAAATTATTGCATTTATTATATTTTATTGATGTTATTTAAATATTTCATCGAGAAAGTCAATCATGGATGACGCATTTCTGAATTGTATAACGTTGCTGTTTAAGGTTATTAACTTTTGAATTTTTCTTAGTTATGAAAATATCATGAAAAAAGTCCCTCTTCCCTGGGTCGATGTGATAGCGATCGAAGGATTTTATCTTTTACGATTTATATATCATTCGTAGTCTTTCTTACTATAATATAGCTGGCGAGGAGGTTAGCGAGCTATATAGAGTGAGATATAATTTATGTAAAAAATCATGACTTTATATGTATAGTCCATATATTTACTTGGCGAAACCTATAATGTATGCTTTACAACAGTTAGAAGGCAGTGCCAGAATTCTCAAGACTGAGAGAGCTGATAATTGATTTTAGCTCTTTGAGACCATTGTAACTAGACGCTTCAATGAGGAATTATCCCAACAGCAATTTGATTGGTAGTGATTTGTCAGCGAATTTAATTGTTAATAAACTTTTTTTTAAATGATTTATCGTTCGATGAATGTGGAGGATTATTCCTCAATTTTGGTTCACCAGTTTATCAGACAAGTTGATTTGCGGCTATGAAGTGAGGTATTAATAGAAATTCAAACATTTCTGAAGTAGCTATGTAAACTGACAGACCCTTACTTAGGGAGTTCAGCATCATGGTCGTGTACTTGTTCTTTACTGCATAATCCAGTATCCAAGGTTCCAGTTTAGGAACCAATTTGTTGATAAAAACCTTAGAAAATGCAAGGGTTAAACATCCTGGTTAAGCTATAAGCATTGAATAATGATGAAAAGACTTGTCGTCAGGTTGAAATCATATACACGTTTTGAAGACTATAGTCTTATTATCATGACCATTGGTAATTGTTTCCGTGCAGACTGAATAATATATGAATTTGTGGTCCTATATATACCGAAATGACGTTGAATTTGACATGATAGGAGCTTGACATCCACTGGATTTGATTGATCTGGAACGTCTTTAGTTCTAGCTAAGTATAACGATATATGGTTAGATTTGCCACGCCGTATTTATATAAATAGATATAAAAAGAATAAAGCTTTATCATTATTTATTCTATTTTAAATATGGAACAAATATACTTTTCAATCAGATTGAAACCGTCGCAATGTCATGCTGGGACTGCAAAAATCTAACCCTACTTCATCTGTTTGCTATAGAATTAGTAATTCTATATAGTCTCTCAATGGGCATTTAAAAAAATGGAAAAACATAAACATTGTCTTGTTAATCAGAGAATTCGATTTGCGAGTTGAAATAACTTTTTTTTATTCCCAGCGGGAGTAATCTCGTTGCAAAGTTTTGCGCGCGAAAAAAACGCAGGTCACGTGACATTCAAAGGCCTCTGACGGCACAGTTGTGCCCATCGGGAAAAAATAACTTAGTATAAAAAAACGTAGTGTTAACTCGTCCTACACCACTCTGTAGAAAAAATTTCGGACATGGTGACCCAGCAACTATGCCAGATTATCTTGTTTATTAATTTAGTAGACAATACATTTTTTAAAATTTCATAATTCATTCCTTTTTTAAAAAGACCCTAACAAAATTTATAGAAAAACAAAATCAAACTGCTGTCGGTTAAAAAGATAATACTTTTTTCCTACGCTTACTCACAATTCATACACAGTTTCTGGCCGATTACAATAGGGATTGTACTATAATTACTTTTTTAAATATTCCCCCTCAATCAAATCCACTTTTTTAAGCAGATAATTTATGCTCTGCTTGTTGGATGATTTAAGAAATATCTTTAAAATAAGTTTAAACGAAATTGAAATTTTATTTCATAATCTAGTTTGTGATTTTATCGCTTCTTGGGAGACATGGGCTCAAATTAAATGAGTTGTTTCAAAAGCTTTATGTATTTTCTACAGTGTAAAAGGGAAATTGAATTCCTATATAACTCTATCGCTAGACCTTACCACGGTGGATTCTTATCGACGCAAACTGCGTCATTGTAATAATACTCAATTTCTTACGTTTTTGGTTTCAGTCGTCATTTCATTTTTCGTTTGGAAATTTCCTTCGATATTTGATTTTCTAAGTTTCCGAATATTTGTATACATATTTAACTGAATATGCTTTTCGAATACTAATCAGTTATCATTTATTCATTGCTGCTGCAACACTATAGCATTCTAAATTCACTTGAAAATTAATTTAAATGGTATCATGAAAGTCAAGTGACTTTCTGAAATTTATTTAAAACGAGTTTCTCATTAACTTTATTATAAGAAACGCGCCATTTGGCAAATAATGTAATTTTCAAAATATCCTTTATTTTCTATTTTGTTTTGGGTGGGAGCAGTTTAAATTAGGATGGTTAAAATAAGGAAAATGAATTGTAGAAAAAAGGCGCATTAGACTTTTCCTGAATTATATATATATTTTAAAATGAAATGCAATTACTTTTAAAATATTTATATGTTTAACCCTTTATGTCTTAGGCTCTTGGCACTTTTGCCAAGATCTTAGGTTCTTTTCTCTTACATATAAGTAAATTATCGATTGAATATGAACTATGTAACGCCAACTGTTAGCAAACTATCCTTTTCAAATATAAAATATAGGCTACTGCTAGTGATATTTTAAAATATTTCAAACTGATTCATAAAATTTTAATACCACGTTAATTTACTAAGAATAATGTTGATTTATTAAAAAAAATTGATGTTGTCAAGATCCTAAAAGGAGAATATTGGAGAAAGAGAGAAAGAGAAAAAGCGAGCGCGCACATATATCAGCCACAGGACATATATTGTTGATAGCGTCACGATTATTCACATCCTCTATTTATAACAATGACTTGCATCTTCGTCATCAGGAAGAAGATGTCGGTCACGACGATAAATACTGTTGAAATAGCCGGCGAATATTTGTGTCGGGCTTCTTGAATTATCATTCGTGTATAACATCGTGACCAACTCTTTATGCTATTTAACTTCCTATCTCATCTTAAATGTTTTTCCCGTCCCTCTAAAGTTAGCTTTTGCTGTACGTTTCACGCCTTTTTATATCAGTAATACACCTCTGAACACCTATATTACCATATATTGTATATATAACTTTTGCACTGAAAATAAATGCATATCGTAGAGCATATTACAATTAGTTTTGATCTCAGTATAGTTCACTAAAATTGATAATAACTTCGCGCTGTTTTATTTGAAAAACCGTTAATATATTGAAAGATGGAACATTATGAAATATTCAAATAATAAGATTCCACAGGAAACTTTCCAAAGATACGATGCTGTGAATAGAAAGCCGCAGGCAACTGGAGGGCAATGACTGTTCATAACCGAACCACTCGTAGCGCATAGACCATTAAAAAAATAATTTCCTTTCACGTTTCGAAAGGAAACTGTATTATCATCACCACCCTCCTCTTTAAAAAAACCACAAGAGAAAAATAGCGGTGTCATCGTGTTGGAAGAGCTTGGGACAGCAGCGATAGTCTTGCAGTCGTAGTTTAGAAAACGTAGAGTGAAGAAGTGTATTTTTAGAGGGTGGCTATTTCGTGAATCATATCTGACCGAATAGAAACTCTCTATAAATGTAGATATTTTACTCTTAGTCTATTCTTACATATAATAAAAGTATAGTTGTGTAAAATTTAGTGCTATTTAAATTTTTTGTCCGACTATCCATTAAGGAAAAATGAGATGTAGTTATTAAGTAGATATGAATTTATTTAGAATGAAAATGAATTACATGGTATCTAATCATATCACGGCAAGCAAGTAAAATTGAGCCATGCCGCACTCTGCTACATTGAAATGTTTGCTATTAGTTGATACAAATCTCATAGACAAAAGTTAAGTTTTCTATATTAGTTTAATTTAAGTATTTAATAAAATTTAAGCCTTTGGCGTTATTTATAGTTGAAATCATTCGAAATTAAATTTATTTTTCTATTTCTTAGTTGTTTAATTACTTTAATTAGTTTAATCAAGTTAAGTGCCCCTCGTTCCCTTATCTATGGTTAAATGCATACTTTTTTACTGTCATTCGTACCTTAACAAAAGTAGTCACTTTCTAAACCTATGCATCCTATCATTACGACTATACATAGTCACGGCATTGACTAATATGACGCAATTAACTAGGAAGCTCTTCCCTAAAAAGTGTCAGGCAAGACTCATTTGTCCGCACACAACCTCGATGTTATGGCGAGTAGTTTCTCAGATGTTTATTCAGAGTTAAATGCATGATTCGTACAGCAAATAGCTTCTCTTATATAGGGTCGAGGAGCACAGTAGAGAGGTGGGAAGATCATTTCGCACAAAGGTTTGCATGATTAATGTATTGAATTAATAGTATTCACGAATGTTGCGAACATTTTTTAACTTATAATTAACATGCTTAGTCGCTGTCGCGACCAATGTATAGTTTCATTACGCATATACATAGTCGCGGCATTGAATAATATAACATCATTAATATCGGAGTTCTTCCTTTAAAACTGTAAGGCAACTCCCCTATTCATGGATGGCCTCAATATTACACACAGTGCGGTCGCGTTATAGTCGGCGTCGGTAACGCGAGCTCTCTCTCTCTCTTTATCTCTACTCTCTTATTCATCACACCCAAACAGTTTACTACAGTGTAGGCCTAGTTACAAATGTGATTGTGACAATCCCCTCTTTTTGAGGTTGATAGTCCCGAGAGATATCTTTTTCGGTCTTTTAATGTTTAAAGGAAAAACTTTTGCATGTACTTATCATTTTCTAGGATAATGAACTTAACCTTAACCATTATTGTATTATAAAAAAGTCATTTAATAACATTGGATGAATTCACAAAAACCCAAGCATAAACCTCTCTAAATGTTGAGGTGATTTGAAATAAATCATGAACCCACTGACATAATACGGGGTAATAATCAGCAACAATCAAGATGTTTTACATCAACCCTCTTATCGTTCGGGTTATTACTTTTTGTAAAACATCCAGGGGATTACATGGGTTTTAATTTATTTGTGGGAACGTTCACGACGAGGAATCCGCGTCTCCGTAACTAATGGTATCGGAAGCATTCTTATCTCCTCTGGTTGTTGAACGGTAGACATGTTCATCGTCGATGTGTGTGGTGCATCGGGCGCCTCGTACTCGGAATCCGCTCCATGAATGACGTAGGAACGCACGACTGAGACATGGCTTTGCATAGACCACATCTGTTTGTCGTGCATGAAATATCCGAATAACAAGAAAAGGTTTACTCCAATTATTGGGATTACAATAAAGACCCATTCACAAGGGTAGCGGTATTCTCGGTCAACTAATTTTTGGAATTCTTCCAGCCGTTTCTCCATTTTGCTGATGGGTAAACTGAGTCCGCAATAAACCCGGTTGGTCTTCTCCAAGACGTCTTTAGACCTTTCCAGTATAGAGTGTCTTGTACAATGGGACCACTCCTTTCACGGCTGCCTGGTCCAGTTCGGCTATGTCCTGAAAAATATGGAAAAATATGGATGTAACTTTCCACCTGACGGTTAGAAGGGAAAATTCAATCCGCTGTTCTTGCCTCACATCCCGTAGAAATTTCGAAAATTTCTATCCGTGGCAGTCTCTTCATTTGGCTTGTCTTTTTAGGACAAGCAATGAGCAGATCTTGTTCTTCTACATCCGTCAGAGCCACCTTCCACTGTCCGACTTCGGATTTACAAATCTTGTTTTGCATCTGTTCACCTTTTTTGAACAGAGCCAAAACGCAAGAATTCTTTGCATCACTCTTAGCGACAGGAGTCCTGAATCTGCAAACCTTGGCATGAGATGTGGTACAGTTAGAGATATCCTGCATTGCTAGTTCTAGATATCGGTCTCCGTCAGATGAGGCAGCTAAAAATCGGGTATTCCTGCATACTGGACTTGATGGATACCATCCCTTGATGCCTCAGGAAGGTTGAGTACCACGTAGAGTTGAAATTGGGTCGCTTGTTCATAAGTTGGAATATGAACATAAACCTGTAGTTGTGTTCCTACAATTCCAGTGGTCACCTCCGCGTCTCTATACGTATTCTAAAGTGTGTCATCACGATTTCGGTTGGTGGAAAAGGACCATCCCGGGGTTAGTTTATCCATTACCTCATTCAACAATTTTTCTTCAGCTGTGTCGGAGAAAAAAGTTGATGCGGAAGCCTTCCAAGAGTGAGAGTAGCCATATACGCTTTTAGTGTTGTTGCGGATTTATTATTTAGGTTCTGGTGAACCACATCCTCGTTTTCCGAGGTGTCAACAGATCTTGCGGAAGTATGTTATAAAATTTTCTTAACCGCCTTCCTTCATCTCCCCCGCTTAGAAAGAGGTGAGTACTTTTGTACCACCATTTAGGTCATCGTCTTCCGACGACCCCCTTTTCGACATTGTGAGATAGCGTTTCTTTTAATTCGCTTTTCGATTGGCATCCGCTGCCTTTCAATACAGTATGCTACTATGCTCGTTGCAATTACTTTTTTATCCGTTCGGCGTGTCATAAACTAGTAAACCCATCAGAAATGATTAGATCTGCACTTAATTTGTGCCCTAGATCCAGAAGCAGTCTTGCCTTTCGACCGTAGATCAACGAAAACGGTAAAGCCCGTAGATTCAATTACGGTCGTGCAAGTTACAAATTTAGCAAATTCGAGAATTAGATCCCAATCTTTTTCATCAGAACTTGTATGCATGTTCGTTATTGGGGCCAAAACGTGGCCCCTTTCGTTTAACTTTAAACTCGATCAGCTTTTTCCATGAAGGTTGATTTACTTGGCATTCTATTGATAGGGGGATCATCCCCAGTATTCATTTTCATACCATGTAATTCATTTTCATTCTAAATAAATTCATATCTACTTAATAACTACATCTCATTTTTCCTTAATGGATAGTCGGACAAAAAATTTAAATAGCACTAAATTTTACACAACTATACTTTTATTATATGTAAGAATAGACTAAGAGTAAAATATCTACATTTATAGAGAGTTTCTATTCGGTCAGATATGATTCACGAAATAGCCACCCTCTAAAAATACACTTCTTCACTCTACGTTTTCTAAACTACGACTGCAAGACTATCGCTGCTGTCCCAAGCTCTTCCAACACGATGACACCGCTATTTTTCTCTTGTGGTTTTTTTAAAGAGGAGGGTGGTGATGATAATACAGTTTCCTTTCGAAACGTGAAAGGAAATTATTTTTTTAATGGTCTATGCGCTACGAGTGGTTCGGTTATGAACAGTCATTGCCCTCCAGTTGCCTGCGGCTTTCTATTCACAGCATCGTATCTTTGGAAAGTTTCCTGTGGAATCTTATTATTTGAATATTTCATAATGTTCCATCTTTCAATATATTAACGGTTTTTCAAATAAAACAGCGCGAAGTTATTATCAATTTTAGTGAACTATACTGAGATCAAAACTAATTGTAATATGCTCTACGATATGCATTTATTTTCAGTGCAAAAGTTATATATACAATATATGGTAATATAGGTGTTCAGAGGTGTATTACTGATATAAAAAGGCGTGAAACGTACAGCAAAAGCTAACTTTAGAGGGACGGGAAAAACATTTAAGATGAGATAGGAAGTTAAATAGCATAAAGAGTTGGTCACGATGTTATACACGAATGATAATTCAAGAAGCCCGACACAAATATTCGCCGGCTATTTCAACAGTATTTATCGTCGTGACCGACATCTTCTTCCTGATGACGAAGATGCAAGTCATTGTTATAAATAGAGGATGTGAATAATCGTGACGCTATCAACAATATATGTCCTGTGGCTGATATATGTGCGCGCTCGCTTTTTCTCTTTCTCTCTTTCTCCAATATTCTCCTTTTAGGATCTTGACAACATCAATTTTTTTTAATAAATCAACATTATTCTTAGTAAATTAACGTGGTATTAAAATTTTATGAATCAGTTTGAAATATTTTAAAATATCACTAGCAGTAGCCTATATTTTATATTTGAAAAGGATAGTTTGCTAACAGTTGGCGTTACATAGTTCATATTCAATCGATAATTTACTTATATGTAAGAGAAAAGAACCTAAGATCTTGGCAAAAGTGCCAAGAGCCTAAGACATAAAGGGTTAAACATATAAATATTTTAAAAGTAATTGCATTTCATTTTAAAATATATATATAATTCAGGAAAAGTCTAATGCGCCTTTTTTCTACAATTCATTTTCCTTATTTTAACCATCCTAATTTAAACTGCTCCCACCCAAAACAAAATAGAAAATAAAGGATATTTTGAAAATTACATTATTTGCCAAATGGCGCGTTTCTTATAATAAAGTTAATGAGAAACTCGTTTTAAATAAATTTCAGAAAGTCACTTGACTTTCATGATACCATTTAAATTAATTTTCAAGTGAATTTAGAATGCTATAGTGTTGCAGCAGCAATGAATAAATGATAACTGATTAGTATTCGAAAAGCATATTCAGTTAAATATGTATACAAATATTCGGAAACTTAGAAAATCAAATATCGAAGGAAATTTCCAAACGAAAAATGAAATGACGACTGAAACCAAAAACGTAAGAAATTGAGTATTATTACAATGACGCAGTTTGCGTCGATAAGAATCCACCGTGGTAAGGTCTAGCGATAGAGTTATATAGGAATTCAATTTCCCTTTTACACTGTAGAAAATACATAAAGCTTTTGAAACAACTCATTTAATTTGAGCCCATGTCTCCCAAGAAGCGATAAAATCACAAACTAGATTATGAAATAAAATTTCAATTTCGTTTAAACTTATTTTAAAGATATTTCTTAAATCATCCAACAAGCAGAGCATAAATTATCTGCTTAAAAAAGTGGATTTGATTGAGGGGGAATATTTAAAAAAGTAATTATAGTACAATCCCTATTGTAATCGGCCAGAAACTGTGTATGAATTGTGAGTAAGCGTAGGAAAAAAGTATTATCTTTTTAACCGACAGCAGTTTGATTTTGTTTTTCTATAAATTTTGTTAGGGTCTTTTTAAAGAAGGAATGAATTATGAAATTTTAAAAAATGTATTGTCTACTAAATTAATAAACAAGATAATCTGGCATAGTTGCTGGGTCACCATGTCCGAAATTTTTTCTACAGAGTGGTGTAGGACGAGTTAACACTACGTTTTTTTATACTAAGTTATTTTTTCCCGATGGGCACAACTGTGCCGTCAGAGGCCTTTGAATGTCACGTGACCTGCGTTTTTTTCGCGCGCAAAACTTTGCAACGAGATTACTCCCGCTGGGAATAAAAAAAAGTTATTTCAACTCGCAAATCGAATTCTCTGATTAACAAGACAATGTTTATGTTTTTCCATTTTTTTAAATGCCCATTGAGAGACTATATAGAATTACTAATTCTATAGCAAACAGATGAAGTAGGGTTAGATTTTTGCAGTCCCAGCATGACATTGCGACGGTTTCAATCTGATTGAAAAGTATATTTGTTCCATATTTAAAATAGAATAAATAATGATAAAGCTTTATTCTTTTTATATCTATTTATATAAATACGGCGTGGCAAATCTAACCATATATCGTTATACTTAGCTAGAACTAAAGACGTTCCAGATCAATCAAATCCAGTGGATGTCAAGCTCCTATCATGTCAAATTCAACGTCATTTCGGTATATATAGGACCACAAATTCATATATTATTCAGTCTGCACGGAAACAATTACCAATGGTCATGATAATAAGACTATAGTCTTCAAAACGTGTATATGATTTCAACCTGACGACAAGTCTTTTCATCATTATTCAATGCTTATAGCTTAACCAGGATGTTTAACCCTTGCATTTTCTAAGGTTTTTATCAACAAATTGGTTCCTAAACTGGAACCTTGGATACTGGATTATGCAGTAAAGAACAAGTACACGACCATGATGCTGAACTCCCTAAGTAAGGGTCTGTCAGTTTACATAGCTACTTCAGAAATGTTTGAATTTCTATTAATACCTCACTTCATAGCCGCAAATCAACTTGTCTGATAAACTGGTGAACCAAAATTGAGGAATAATCCTCCACATTCATCGAACGATAAATCATTTAAAAAAAAGTTTATTAACAATTAAATTCGCTGACAAATCACTACCAATCAAATTGCTGTTGGGATAATTCCTCATTGAAGCGTCTAGTTACAATGGTCTCAAAGAGCTAAAATCAATTATCAGCTCTCTCAGTCTTGAGAATTCTGGCACTGCCTTCTAACTGTTGTAAAGCATACATTATAGGTTTCGCCAAGTAAATATATGGACTATACATATAAAGTCATGATTTTTTACATAAATTATATCTCACTCTATATAGCTCGCTAACCTCCTCGCCAGCTATATTATAGTAAGAAAGACTACGAATGATATATAAATCGTAAAAGATAAAATCCTTCGATCGCTATCACATCGACCCAGGGAAGAGGGACTTTTTTCATGATATTTTCATAACTAAGAAAAATTCAAAAGTTAATAACCTTAAACAGCAACGTTATACAATTCAGAAATGCGTCATCCATGATTGACTTTCTCGATGAAATATTTAAATAACATCAATAAAATATAATAAATGCAATAATTTGTGTTAATCTAATGAGACGTTTCATATAATTAGGTGCTTTTGATCTAATAAATGTATAGCTGACAGCATAATGATATTAAAACAAGCAAAGAACACTTTAATTCTTCTCAATAACTGTTTATTACTTAATCTTGCTGACTTACAAAATTTGATTATTTATAGCGTGCTTCAATGACGGCGGTTGTTCTGCTGAGCACTGCGACCAGCAATCCACCCACACGCCACTCCACTGTGTGGTTTCAATGTGACTTCGTTCAAAGCCTTGTTAGTGTGCTTCAAATAACAAATCTGCTTTCCAATACCGCTATGCTGATGGTGAGCAGCAGCGCTTCCAGTGCGATGAGAATTGTAGGTAAAATGAGTGCAGCGAGTGTTAGCAAGACAGAGATGACCGCACTGGTGCTCTCCAATCGCCGGTAATGAATTAATGTCATTACCGAAGAAGTCGCAGTCGTAATCCCAACGAGTAACTCCGCCATCGTCGACGTGCCAGTGCCGATCACATTGGACGGATGACGTTAATAAGATGACGACGAAAGTAATTGCAGAGAAAGTAAACAGATGTTGCTGATCGGTTAACATTTTCTATAAAATCAAGATTATATGTTTTTAATTCAATTTCATATTATGATGATGTTATTTAGAATGATATGCTGCTTACTTGTTGCTTTGATGGCATTAGCTGTAATAATGAATTTCTTTAGCGGAAAAAGTTGGATTTATTTATGTTCTAATATAGCTACGTCATTCTCTAGAAACGGTTGTTGGAACAGTGCTAGATTGCAATGGGCTTTTTGAGTTTTTTGTTTAATTTACAACAACAACCGCGTCACGCAATATCTTGAAAATACAGTTTTACTTTCCTGGTTTTCTAAAAGGAAATCCCCATATTTTCGCTCTGTATAGCCAAGTTAAATAACATTTTTTAAATATTTTGTAATTGGAAGACACGGAAGAATTGTGTGGGTTTTTCTTACGGTATATTACAGCGGTCACCGAAATCTTCATTTGATGAAAATATAAAATAATGTAACAAATATTTTCAAAACTGATTGAGTTATTGTTTGCTCTCTAAAATAAAACAGCACTTCTTTACTCTATGTTTTCAGTTTTCTCAGTTTAAACGGAAAACCAGCTCGCAATTAAATGTTTCAAAGTTATAGGGAATCCTTACTTCCCCTCCTCAAGTATTTAAAGCAGAACTCTTGCGCGGAAATTCAAGTCATATCCGTGACTTGACTTCGTTCGATGACACGAGTTAGGATTCGTCGCGTTTAAAAAAAAAAGGATTTACAAGACCCAAGTTGATCTTGTTGTACGGTACGTGAAAAGTGGGTATCTTGTGGCGTTTTCAGCAGTCATCACATTAAGAAAGATTTGTGATAAGTATGCAGGTATATCAGTAAAAAGGGTTGTGGATGTACCTTTCGTGGTACCCTGTTTAAAACGCACGTTCTTGGCCTTCCTTTTATAGAGGCACATCTTGTGTCCTTTACTTTTTTACGACGCATATTGCTGTCCTTCAATATGGCGTTTCCGTAAAAGGAAAGGCCTTACCCAGTCGGCTATATAAGCGGATGTCCGATCCTCCATAAGGGTCCTCTGTTTTCACGGTGGTGATTGAAATATACGTACTGGACAAATCTCACAAAGAACCTTTACTTAGGCAAGGCTGGACGAATAGCTAGAGTGGCATTAAAACATTGTTCAAATTGAGTGTATAATTCGTATCAACATATGTTACTGGTTACCAAGCTATTGCGCCCGCAAACTTTAACTTATAGCTTTGTTAAAAAATTTTCTTGCTTTGATACGTTTCTTTCATTAAAATTAGAATGCTTAGTTCAAAAATTGACCAAACGGGAGCTAAATTTCTTCTTTTAGCAGACGAATCAAATGCGAACGCAGATTATCGAGCCGTCCAAGATATTGATTGTAGGGTTATAGTTATTGGTAAGCAGATGAAATGGTGCACTATTCCATCTGCACAATTTTACATCCTATTGGAAAAAAAACATGTCAACCCTCAAAAGAGGCTGTAAAACCAATGAAGTTATCATTTATTTGAATTCGCCTTTTGGGATGCCATTTTCAAGTGGTACTACTGGTACACTCATTTATCAATGAGTCACATTTTCTTGATGCAGCTAGCAAGATTTGATTGGACAAATCACGAACGTTTCTGTTTTTGAATGAATTGGTTTTAGAAACACCACGGCTATAATTTAGACCGTAAAATATTACTACGTTTATCGTCAGTTCTGGTATCAGGATTATGACCAGGGCTACATTAGATCACAAGCACATTTTCACATTGTCCAAACCCGATAGATGAATCTTTTATCAAAGGAATGGGCAAGATCAAGGTACTCTTCTACTGACTTCATGTTCAAAAAGTTCTAAAATATACATTGAGCATAATTTGAGAAGCGTAAAAACAACTTGCATTACTGGCGAATCTGCTAAACCAATAATTGAACTCAACGTATAGTTGGCAGAAGGCAGTATAGTCATGAATTTAGCTATAAGTAAGTGAAACAATGAGCTCTGAAATTTGATTTAACACTAACTAAAAATCTAAAAGAAAAATTAAGGAGAGGTTTGCGTCAGTTTGTCCTCATAGATTCCCCATGAGATTTGAATCAAGCAATGATTCCGATAATTTACTGAGTGAAATCACTCGACCGGAGGAAGCTTAAGAGATTGAAGTCTTTCTCGATGAATATCTTAACTGGAAAATGACCAGTCAGCCATACAATTGCCATCAATTGAACCCCTAACGAGTTTAGGGAGCGAAGCGCGTTCATTTGAAATTACATCTAGGATTATTTCAAATATCCTTTCCTTAATAGTCTAGTGTGGTCTGTTGTTATTCGAATCAACAATTCATACTGCATAAATCAAGCTACCATTTCCTTATATACTATACTAAGATTTTAACTACCTTTTTCTAATTTTTTTGTTTGCTTTTTGACATATGAATCAAAATACAGATGATGCTTTTTTTTAAATATAAATCGTACCCTACGATTCCTGATCAACAAATTTTCTCATTTGTTGAAAACCTATGATGGAAGACAACTGTCAAGCTGTGACTTTTTCAAGCTTACGAAACAAATTAAGTATAGACTGGTGGCATCACTAACTAAAAAAGTAACCAGTACGTTACTGTTGGTCTCAAAGTCAACACCAAAGAGACCAAATAGAATGTGATAACTTAAAAGCTTACTAAGTCTAGCATAGTGTGTGTATTTTTTAAATTATCTGCTAATTATTAAATTATCTGCTCAATATATGACTTAGTTAATACTGTAATCAAAGAAAAACATTATATGATTACTTTATACTTAATAAAGCAGTATAGTTATGAACTTAAATATAAGTAATTGAAACGAGGAGCTCTGATATTCGATTAAAAACTAACTTAACTTAAAAGAAAGAAAGACTCCTTGGTGATTTTTATGGAATTATTTTTATAGCATTAGATTGTCAGAAAAGGGATGTAGTTTGCACTTTTTTAAATATTCACTTAATGCAATTTAAAATACAGTTTAAACAACTTTAAAAAAACAACTATAACTTAAACTCATTCAAATAAACTTTTTAAACTTAAATTATACTTAACTTAAACTTAAACACTCTTTCTTGTTATCACAAAAACTAAAAGACAAAAAGTTTAACTTTAAGAAGCACTGAGTTAAATAATAAATCCACATTTATTCTAATAAATAAGAGTGTAGAGCAAAAAGATGCATTTTTTAGAGAGTTTCTATTTGGCAAGATACAGTTTACTAAATAGCGACGCTCTAAAAAATACACTTCTTCACTCTAAGTTTTCCTAACTACGACTGCCAGACTATCGCTGCTGGTACCATCTCTTAGAGCCCGCTGTTTTTCTCATGAATTGCTAAAAATAGAAAGAGTAGCGGAAATCCAATTTCCATCAGAAATAACGCGCAGCGAAGTCACCTGTTCATATTCTGCTGAAATAGCAAATCGCTCGGTCATGACCGCGGCCATTGCACTCAAACTGCCTGCGGCTTTCTCTTCGCAGGTCTTTGGCCGGGAAATTGCTGTGTGTATCATGTCGAGTTCTATTAATAGAATATTTCGTAATGTTTTATTTTCCAATTCATGCATACTCTTATATAAATAGAAACAGTGGCGTTATTTTCTTTTATATATAAAATAAATATCAAAAACATTATTTTTTCTCATCCACCCAACCAATCGCATCATTGTACGGCAAAATATATTGTTTTAAATAATACTCAGCGCATATATATGATTTTTCCAGCTTCATACTTTTATATAACTGTAAAATATACGCTGCATGTATGTAGGTACATTACATAAATGTGAACAAAATTTCTTTTTTAAACAAAGGACATTTTCCTGCATGGTCAAGTAGGCCTATGTCAGATATTACTCATATTTTAAGTTTAAAGTTAGGAACCTCTTCTCTTCTAAAACTGTTGTCTAAAGAAGCTAATAAGTAAAAAATGAACAAATTTGCTACGATGAAATTCATGCATGGCATATCCTAACGACTCATTAATTCCCAATTTTTCCTAAGATAAACATAAATAAAAATTTACATGAAAATAAATGATGCGGAGAGTGAGTGGGATTTATTCTATTCTGAAGCGGACGAACTGAAAGAACCGATTTTAAGCTCATATGTTTTAATATATGTCAAGTTAAAATAATATTAAGTTAGAAAAAATAGATTTTACAGTTATTATCTGATTTCTCTTAAATTATTTTTATTTGTCATGATGGTCGAATCTTATCTCGAAGAGAGCTTAATTAAATGATTTTTATCTCTCTCATTTAAATCTCTATTTAATAATTATATCTCTAATTTAAATAAATAAGGAAATATTTTGTAAGCACATCAGAAATTTCAAATTAAGATTTTCTATTTTATTTTTGATCATATTCTACGCAAGTAAGAGTTAATCGACGAGGCGATATAATATGTATGAAGTGTGGTTGACAGTAAGAAAATAATTCTACGGATTATACCGCTTTTTAATTTGTTTGTGTTCATCAGTTTCAAATATTCATCAAGCGATTGTACCTCATTATTCATTTTAAAAATTGACTGAATGGCAAAGGAATGAGCTGCAATTTTCAAATTAAACCCTACTTAAAGAATAAATAGTCTTAATGCGGGTTCTGAACTATTTCGGGTGATAGTTCTTCATCATGCTTGAACCAATTTTAATTCTACATCTAAGGAGACTAGATGCACCTAGTTTAGTCAACTTTTAAAGTTATTAACATAAGTACAGTATAGTCCAAATAAACTTGAGGGGCACAAA
Organism: Chydorus sphaericus; assembly: GCA_030141595.1. Taxonomy (NCBI): domain Eukaryota; kingdom Metazoa; phylum Arthropoda; class Branchiopoda; order Diplostraca; family Chydoridae; genus Chydorus; species Chydorus sphaericus. Next base: position 9,642 of record JASBVH010000096.1, on the reverse strand, counting down.
GCAATAAGCAGCTAAGGGCCCCCAAGTTTATTTGAACCATACTGTATATTCGCTTTTAAATATCGAAAATAAATCATGCCGATGAAAAATTCTTTGTGCAACTATAATGAAACAAAAACTTTAATGTAAACAATGGTAATTAAGATTAATATAAGATTAGTAATTGAATTATGTTGAATATCTAATCTTAAATACCCAAATAATGCAGTCTAAAAATTATATAGTATATTTGAACAACTCTGGAACTAGATTAAGAAATAAACATACTAATCAAGATTCAAGATTACTTAAGAATTTATAACCACAGAGATAATATCAATTTTAGAGATAAATGTCAAGTTGCAAACGGAGTTTCACATGTATACTATCTATATATGTGACCAGTGGGGCATATTGGTTACTGCATTTATCTCATCATGGAACAAGAAGATACAGAAAGCAGAGGATTTTGGGAATCTTTAGGCGAAGGCACTCGAAAGTCCTTTCTCATTTTCCTGTTCTTTTTAGGTTGTATCCTCAGTATTTCTGCATCAGCCTTCGGTATGTACTTTGGCATCATTGTACCGCAGAAAGAAGCCATCGCCGCTCTTCCCAAGCCAGTTTGTGACTGCCCGACTCCACCGATTTGCCCGACGCCAACCATAAAAGCTTGTGAAACCGAAGCCCCAGAGCCGTGCAAGTACCCTCTTCACCCACAATCGGCTGACCTCTTCAAAGATCTCGTACCGGCCTGTCCCAAAAAGAGACCCTGTAAAGCAGAGTATTGCAACCTAAAGCCTATCGGATGTCCGGCAACGACTTCTACTCCAAAACCTAAAATAAACGGAACCGCAAAAGTGGCAAGTGAGTCGACCGAACCGCTTTTCAACTTTGAAGTCTCAAATGAGTATCTAATAAATACGACCTTTCTGGAGTCGGTAAGGAAATACCCAGTAAATTCAATGGATCGTCTCAGAGTGGTGACAAAGTACATGGAATTGTACGTCGAACCAGCCATAGCGGCTTACTCGAAACGGAATTGCGATAGAACGATAGATAAGGAATTGATGAGGAAACAGGATAGACTATGCACTTTCTGTCAAGATCGCTACGAGTACATCCGCTGCGTGTTAAGTAAGGACGTGAAAAGATACAGATGGGATGACACAAAAGAATATAAAGTACCAGCTTTTCCCCAACCACCAAACTATTGGGAGGTATTTTCTACATTTGCAACTGCGTCAGAAAGATTTAGCACCTACTACCCGAACGAATTCCAATGGTACGAAGACAGACCCGGTAAAAACCTCTATACTACCATAAGGAATGTTAAGAAAGCCTTCTGGTTGACTACGGAACACGGCGAAGAATGTCAGATTTGTACCGATTTAGACGAAAAATTTCACTCCGAGTGCATCAGAGAGGGAGCCAAATGGGATTGATGACAATTTGATCGAGTAATATGTAATGCCTTATTTGACCATGTATTTGCTATCATAACTCAAAAAATAAAATGCGTTGCAGTAAAACTTTGTTTCTCTATATGTTTATATAAATAAGTTGATATTATTACCAAAAGGGACTACTCTGAAACATGGCGTTCTTCAAAAACCCTTACTTCAACTTGATTGGAATCTTTTTAATATGGCATTGATCGTACTAGGCATAGTTACTATAATCATGCTCAGCTGCCCGTCAACAATATTCATTCCGATCTATCTTATCGTCGCCGGAGTTCTCAACCTTCTCACACCACCTGGCGGCGATTCCGACGATGAACTGTCAACCATTCTTATTCGCTTGCTCAAAGTGCCTCTAATTATTGCTGGTTTGGTCTTAATTGCTCAGGCGAATGCTCCCGACCACATTTACCGGCCATTACCGGACGACTACGATGATGGAGGGTATGACTACCCCGAAGAAACCAAGCTCTTGTGGTTCAATATAAACTATTGTTCAAAGCCGGTCTACACCATCGCCTACCTTCTCAACATTGTTCAGATGGCTTTCCTCTGTCTCAATTCTGTCATCTTGCTTGGGTTCTTTACTTATGAGCCGTGGAAGATGGAAACACCAGCGCCGAAGAAGGACGAGAAACTGGAATCTACCCGTCCAATAGAAACTGTCGTAGAGGAGATAAGAGAAAGCATAGAGCCGGAACCGAATCAAGAAGAAGAGTCTACACAAGTTGGATGAAATATGGATATTGCGAATAAAAATGTGGATAATGAAAGTGATGAATAATATTTTACAAAATGAGAAAAATAAGATCTAATTTTAAATTACTTTTGTTTGTTTTCTTTTTAGTATGATTTATTGGTCGTATTTGTGTTATTTCGGTTGTTGGTTTTATTTTCAACACCATAATTATGGTAAAAAAGTGTTGATCGGAAATAAGTCTCTATTATCTAATGTTTATAAAAGACATTTTAATTTGAAATTAACAAGAATATTCAAAATAAACGGCTATATTTCAATTCAAAACTTGCATAAAACTATTTTCAATATTGTCTTTAACCGATAAGAAATGCAATATACAGCATTGTGATATTTTACGATTTTAACATGTTTTGTTTTTAATCAAATGCCTCGTAGGTCTTCAACTAAAAGTCTTATTTAATCGACAATTTACACGAAGATCTTATCGCCAATCTTCTTATCCCCGTGGTATTATACCAAGACAAAATAAATTGAATTAGATAATTCATAATATGGATTTTAATGGTTGGTTTGCCGTTGATCGGAACGACACTGACGTATTTTTTCATCATTTTCATCAGTTCCATTCGGTTGAAATAGGGAAAGATAAATAACATATACGATAGAGGAAGATTCCAGCAGGAAGATACTAATCTCATGTATAGTCGCATCGATATCGTTATAGTTATATGTTGGGTTGCTTACAAAAAAGTCTATCACTCTTGATGCGTGGTTACTTTTAAAATGAAAAAACGTTGTTGTAGTTACTGTAATACAATGCATAATATGTAACCTATTGTTTCAAGATTGTTATTGTTTGATACAAAATACACATAGCGTGCATCCAATAATTGCGAGCCAGCGGAGTTTTTTGAGCGAAGCGAAAAAAAACGAAGCGTAGGCGGAGCTAATAAGTCGTGTGTAAGCGTGAATAAAAAATTCTATTTAGGGACTATATTATCTATTTGGTCACGTTTCTGTTCGGATCAGTATGTCATTTCGACATTAGGGACTTTATTTTTTTGGCTGTCCGGTTTCTGTTCGCATCCGTTTGTCATAAAAAAACTAGAGACTTTATTTTATTTTCGGTCACGTTTCTGTTCGCATCAGTATGTCATTCCTACACTAGGGGCTAAATTTTTTTGGCTGTCCCGTTTCTGTTCGCATCAGTTTGTCATTGCCACACTAGGGACCATGTTTTTTTGGCTGTCCGGTTTCTGTTTGCATCAGTATGTCATTACCACACTAGGGGCTAAATTTTTTTGGCCGTCCCGTTTCTGTTCGCATCAGTTTGTCATTGCCACACTAGGGACCATATTTTTTTGGCTGTCCGGTTTCTGTTCGGATCAGTATGTCATTACCAAACCAAGGACACTATTTTATTTTCGGCCACGTTTCTGTTCGCATCAGTTTTTCATAACAACACTAGGGACTTTATTTTTTTCACTGTCCGGTTTTTGTTCGCATCATTATGTTACACTAGGTTCTTTTATTTTCTTTAATGTCACGTTTCTGTTCGCATCAGTATGTTTAATTACAACCCTAAATAGGGACTTTATTTTTTTGGCTGTCCAGTTTCTGTTCGCATCAGTTTGTCATTACCACAATATGGACTTTATTTATTTGGTTGTCCGGCTTCTGTACGCGTGAATTTGTCATTACCAATGCAATTCTGCAAAGGTATTTTCCGTACATCTTGGTTCATGTACTGTAGCTATCTTATATAGTTTAAGCGTTAAAAGTTTTGCGTTTGCAAACTATTCCCCTTGGCTTTGACAAATATTGTTTTTATGTTGGTATAATACAGCTATGATGGATTACTATATCATAAAGGCGAGCTGAAAAGCTCTGCTTTACTATCTTAATAATAATAAGGCCGGAAAACCTAACATTAACCAGCATGTTCATAATCATGGGTGAAATCTTGCATGGAACCCTTTTGAAAGTGAATTCAATATCAGGAAGCATCCACTCTTAGAAACAGCCAAAATAATCTACCATCTCAAATCGATGCACCCTTAAGTATATTTTGCACTATAGGCCCAACAGCAGTATAAGTTGTGAACTTGTGTCAATGTCACGACATTGGAAACATAATTGTTTCGAATATCATAATGTTTCCAGCGATATCTTGCGCCAAATCGGCCAACCATAAATCCCTGGATCCTGTAAGCCTACATAATAGATGTGGTCAACAACAAATCTTATCTTTAAAAAAACAGTTTAATTACTGCTATAGTATATGTACAAATAACATATGTCTTTACTAGGCTAAGTAAATGTGCTACGTATATATAAACTTGAGTTCTATTGCCGTGTCACCCTTATTTTATTGTTTAGGAACGGATATTCAATCATATATTATACAACTTGATAAGATTACCTTAATAATAATGTTTTGGAATTCCCCTTTCCCCGTCAGAAAGACCTATCTCGCGGTCAAAAAATACGTATAAGTCCGCCGTTTCATCTGTTTGGTTCTTATTGTCGTTTTGGTGGATTACGTGTTGCTATCAATCAAACCGCCACAGATCAATAATGAAGAAGATTATAGTTAAAGATAATTTTCTAAGAGGAAATTTGGTTATTGAGGACATAAACTCAACATCATAATACTAAATGCTACAGCACTCATCACACATTAAGATATTTTACAAAAGTATGGTTACGAATTCTCGGAATTCATTACACCTTAGTCCTGAGGTAAGTTGATTCCCTCTATTAAAAAAATAAATAAATAAATTAGGAAACTGTGGTTTTATGACTGTATACTTTTTTTTAAGATTTCAATAAAATGGTTTCAAATGTTTCACGGCATCTCTGTATTCTCTTGGACCTTGGTCACATACACGATGTTGCTCATTTACGATTACGGAAATCCAGAAAACATTGCGGCCAGCTTTGCGAGTGGACGATCGCGCGGGGGTTAATACCACCTCGATATTTGTATGGAATATTCGGATAGATTACGGGAGTATGGCCATCAGGAATGTGGGAATTCACACCTTTGTCGTGTTCCTAATGGACAAGTCCTTTGGGAAACTGATTGGTTCACTTGATCAAACTGAAGATCATCTTGCAAACATAATGCGTGAACAAGAGTATCAGCGTTACGGTGCAAAATATCGAAAGTATTGCTTCGCAGGCATCGCCTACATTTTAATAGCAGTATGAATAATCTAATACTACTTTTCTTTAGTAGCGATTAAATGCCCATTATTATTGTAAATGCAGGTAACGCTTTTATCGGTGGCTACCGGAATCGAAATGACCAGCGAGAATCAAACGTTGTTTAGAACCGTTATTGAAGTAAATTCGGTAGCTGTATTCGCCTATCCAATGTCCGTCTTGATTCTTTTCTGTCTGATATGTTCAATTGTGTCTGGTCAAGTTCACACTATAACCGAATACGTACAGAAGATTCCTAATGACGGTTTGGATCAGTTGAAACAACTTCAGAACAAACATGCTAAGATCTTTGTCTCGATTCATTGGATTAATCGCTCATTTGGTCCTTATACTATTCTTGGAAGTTTCTTACATTTTTATATCTGTGACAGTCAGTTTGTTTACGTGCTGGTCGCCACCATTTCGAACCGTGGTTGGACCATATATTTTTTAATACTTTCCATCATATTTTTCCATTTTGTTAATCTAATTTTAATCAGTTGTAGTGTTGACAACATAAAATATCAGGTGAGTTACCTATTTTATTTCCCGATTGTATGCACAATATACCTATAATGTATCTTTAAATCTACGCAGACACGAAAACTTGAATTAGTACTGTTTCAAATGAGTCATAAACATCCTCTTTTACAAAGCAGGTGAAGTCAATATTAATAATGTTACATATAGTTTTATTTTTCCATAATATTTATATTCAAATTGTAATAGATGATATCATTTGCCGGACAAGTATCACAGCTTAATCCGCAAATTACTGGCAGCGGTATCTTCAATATCGGAAAAGAACTTTTACCTACAGTACGTATAAAATAATAAAAAGTTAAGTAATTATACCTGAATATGGTATTAACAGTTGTATTGATATAGTTGGTTGGAACAACACTCACCTACTTTTTCATCACTTGCCAGTTCCATTGGGCCGAAATTGGCAAAGAATAATACATTAATGAGCATATCATTTATAACTCTAGCCTAATAACAGTAATGTGGTTTTATAATAAAGAGAAGCATTTAGTATAGAGTGCTTCCTTAAGTAAATAGCAATACACTGCGAAATGCTGTCCTACTAAGTGTCATGAATTTATTGCATCGGTAAAGCAATTTATATTAACTCATTATTCTTAGTTTATACGTTGTGTGGTGCACATCGCCGAATTAAAATAATGCAGGTTAAAGCAGTAGAAGCACGTAATACAATCAAAATAATTACGGATGGAAATCTCGCTGGAACCCTTCTGGAAATGGATGAGATTCATTGGGATGACGACATCAGAGGCTGAGGATCTTCGCTACTTAAGCTCGATACATCGTTGGGTCATATATCTATTTGTCCTCTTTCTTCATCCTAGTATATTTATTCATATGATTTGCAATACGGAGAGCATCGTAAGTACTTATACCAAAGGCGACTACTCTTCTGCTCTACATTGGAATTTCCTTATCGATGGATTCAATTACGCCGCTTACATCGTTGGCGTTTACTCGGTTTATGTTGTTATGATGATTCACAGGGGTCATTGGAAAAGTTTGACAGATTCAATTGATTTAATTGAAATCAACTTACCATTATCTTCGCAAAACTATCGCATAGGAAAGAAATGCTCGATTATAGCCGTCACTTATCTTATTTTGTCGGTATTACCTCTATTTAATGTGTATCTATAATATTAACTATAATGTAAAAATTTGTTATTTGAAGACTATTACCATGGAGATCATTTCAGGAACAGAACTATTTACCAATGGAAGTTTCTCTGACCCGCAAAATTATGGATCTCTGTGGTCTCTTTACAAGAATTTTCCAATAACAGTTTTAGTCATGTTTTGTCTCATTACTTTAATTGTATCTGTGCAATTGAAGAGCATTAGTTCTCGTTTAAAGATGGACACAATCATCGAGGAGAAAACTTTGACCCTTTTAAAATGGCAACATCTTCTAATCTGTCGCGCAGTGGAGAAAATCAACCAGAATTTCGGATTCGCTTTGTTGTTTGAAGCAGTTTTCACCTTTGTCGCCATTACCAATAATTTAATGTTCATTTTAGCGAGTGCATCGAAAAAAGATTGGCATATGACGGTATCGTGTTCTAATTTCTGTGTGGATCAGACAATCCAATTGTTCGTCGTGTCTATGGCTGCTGATCGCATTCTTAACGAAGTACGCGCCATAGTTTGATCAGTACTTAAATCGATACATATATAACCAAATTTATGCACACTTTTGATATTTACTTCACTCGAGTTTGATGAATAATTAATTTTATTTACAGACTATTATTTATAATTTATTCTATAGAATCGAAATATTTATATCGTCTTGTTGGAACTTTCACATCGCAAATCGACATTGAAAAACGAAGTAAAATTTTTTAACCAATTGCTTTATTCATACATTTAAAAAAAAACTGAAGAAATAAGATTAACTTATTTTTGTCAAAAAGATAAGCTATTTTGCAGATCAAGTTGCTTCATTTGAATCCTCATATCGAAGCAGCTGGGTTTGTGACTATCGGAAAGAGTCTTCTCCCTTCAGTATCTTATTTATATTTTTATAACCTGATTATAATTATTTAAATTTGTTCTCTTGAACAGGGCATAGGAATGATTCTTACCTATTTCTTCATTTTGTTGCAATTCCACTCTGCAGAGAGAAACAGTTTTTAGAATATGAAGATAAATAAATAAAAAAGACGAAGTTTAACAATTAAATAGAAATGTTTTATTCTCATTATAAGAAACACTAATAAGAAAAAAATTAACCAACATTTTTGGTATTATTAAAGTTCTTTGCCTAAACTATATGCACGCTAAATAAATAATATCTGAAACACGCAATTACTTAATCGATTTATTCCAATATTTTTATGGTTGCAACATAAAGGTCACTAATTCATTCGTGGCTTAGCAGGTGTTTGAATGTTTCACAACAACTTGACCAGAATGAAAGTAAAAGTCATTGAAACCAACAATATCACCCATAATCACGGATGGAAATCTTCCCTGGAACCCTTTTGGAAGTGGATGAAATTCATTGGAATGTCAGCCACAGAGACTAACGATGAAATCAGCTTGTTTCAGCTTGATTCGTCGTTGGACTCTTTATATCACAGTCTTGATAATTCAGACAAGTATCGTCGTTCACATGTTTTTCAATACGGAGAACATCGTAAGTACTTATACGAAAGGCGACTATTCGTCCGCTCTACATTGGAGTTTCCTGATTGACGCATTAAACTTTGCGATTAATGTGATTGGCGTTTACACGGCCTTCATTTTCTTGATGACCGGACGAGGTTACTGGAAGAGTTGACAGATTCCATTGATTTAATTGAAATAAATTTTCCATTGACAGCCCAAAATTATCGTTTAGGAAGGAAATGTTCAATTCTAGTCGTCACTTATTTAGTTCTTTCGGTAAAAAATAATGTTCTCTCGGTTTGAAAATTGCTTAAAAATAAGCATAACATGTATTTTGCAGAATGTTACCGTAGAAATTAATTCTGGGAACGGAAATATTCACCAATGGAAGCTCTATGACTCGAAAAATTCTTGATCTAACTAGTCTCTTGACAAGAATTGTTCCTATAACAATTGTATCCCTATTCTGCCTCATTGCTTTGATAGTATCAATCCAATTGAAGACCATTAGTTTTCGTTTAAAGACGGATCAAACCATCGAAGGCAAAACTCTGACCTTTTTGAAATGGCAACATCTGCTAATATGTCGCGCAGTGGAGAAAATGAACTCAAATTTCGGATTCATTCTGCTGCTTCAAGTTATTTTTTAGGTTCGTGGCTACAACTAATAATTTAATGTTCAATTTTAGCAAGTGGATCGGAAAAGGATTGGCATATGACAGTGTCCAGTACGTTTTTCTGCGTGGACCAGATTTTTCAATTGTTCGTCATGTCTTTCGCTGCTGACTGGATTATCATTGAAGTATGACGTAATACTGTTTAGCTACCCACGAATAATAAAAGAGCTATATTAATGCAGACTTATTAATTTGATAACTAATGTATTTCTATTGTTAGAATCGTAACAATTTATGTGGCCTTAATGGAGCTGTTCCACCGTAAATCTACTTGAAGAACGAAGTATATTTAAACAGTGAAAATATGGCATAATTTAATGTTTAATTTAATATAAATTTTAATGTAAATTATATTAATTTTGTTATACCTTATTGTTGGCAACTTTTCACAATAGATAAGCTATTTTGCGGATCAAGTGCTGCATATGAATCCTCATATTAGAGCTGCTGGTTTTGTTAC
>JASBVH010000095.1:0-12870 GCA_030141595.1 Chydorus sphaericus | reverse complement strand
AACAAAATCTTCACAAAATCTTTTTTTATTATAATTTTGTGCCATAGGGACACGATACAACATCACCTGCTATGACTTGGCTTCTTTATTGTCTGGGAACAAATGAGTCTAAACAGGTTGCATATTTATTCAATCTTTTTAAAAAAAATTTCTAAAATATAATAAATTTTGTATTTTCGTAAAGAATTTGGTCGAAAAGGAGCTGAATGAAGTTTTTGAAGATGATGAAGGGCCCTATACAAACCGATGACATTTCACGGTTTAAAGTACTTAGAATGCTGTATTAACAGAGGCTATGAGACTGTATCCTCCTGTGTTTGCAATCGAGTGAAAATCGAGGAAGAAATTGAGCTTCATGGTACAATTGGGAGGCGGAACTACATTGCTCTTTGTAAATCTTGCGGTGCACCGGAATGAAAAATACTTTCCGGATGCTTTGGCATTCAAACCGGAAAGGTTTTATTACCGTGGAAGGAAGTAGTGAATTTGAAATCCATTTCAATTCATACCTTTCAGGTTGGACCCAGAAATTGCACGGTAATTTGAAATATTATTCAATGTTTTTATCCAATGTAAATAGTTTCGACTTAAAAATTAGATCTGCCTTTTGGAAATGATGTTGTTTTATCAACATTGCTAAGACGTTCAAATTCAGATATGATATGAAAAAGCCACGGACCAGCAATGCCCAGCAATGAATTGGTTTTTAAAACCCCAAAAGAGGAATGCCGTTAGTTGTGTCTCGAGTTAACGTGAAAACCGTATTGATTTTTATCTCTAGAAGCTCTTAGCCGCCTAAACCTCTTGTAATAGATTAATTACTAAAAATAAAAACTTTTTACATTGCGATCAATTAAGTTTATGTGAAATTTTAATGTTATATGACACGAGTTCTAATTTATATACACACTTAAATCATAAAAGTAAGAAAGAAAACAAGAAATAATTTTTAGCTCGTACGCTCAAATGATATACTTAAGTAATCGACTGGTATTTGCGTTCCATTACTTAACTGAAAGTGACCACCGCTCGTATGTTACTAAAAGGGCCATCATGCTTAAATAAAATCCCGTGCTCTTTTATTTTTATCGATTTTTTTTTCCAAGTAAAACTTGTCACATCATAATTAATTAATTATTCACAGCTCGCAGCTAGTGTATTCAGAATGTGCCATTTCCCATGATATTGTATGTTATAAACTTATTTCCATACTTTTTCATCAAGATATTTCGTCAAAGCTACCGAGCGCCCATAATATTTTATAATTAACGATTCGTCAATTCCGACAAATAAAAAAATGTAAGTCCACCAAAGAAATACTCTAAAAAAATTTACAAATTTTACTGTAGTTTCTGATAAATGTAGTTGAATATTCAATTATGGGGATAAGGTTTAGTCATAGTATTGTTGTTGGTTGTGCAATTTATTTTCTTTTTCAGCTCTTTTCTGATACTAATTTGACTTTCGAATAGTTGAAAAACTAAAAAGGGAAGGCAGCAAGACAAATAGACATCTCGAAAGCCGTTGCCATGGTAAAAAAATCGAACAAAAAATTTTATTTGAAAAGGGACGTGAACAAGCAAAAAGTTTAATCAGACTTGTATTTAAATAAACATAGTGGTGGCTTCATCATTTTTTAAATCACGAATTAAGTATGTCTCTCTTTCTTAAATCTTTGTGATGGACAACAACTTTGTGAGGCACAACATTGGTTCTCATGACATCCATTTCAACTCGATTGTTTATAAGTATAATTATGCAAGAAGACAAGGTGAACTATTAATTTATCAGGTTGTACGATTTCGTGCAATTTGTCAAGCCATTTTATTTTGCATTACTTTCATTTACCTAAAAGTTGTTCTGAATGATTTTACTCAAAATCAATGGAAATGTTTTTTCTAATGTGCTTAGAAAAGCCAAGAAAGTTTACCAATTGTTTTAGTGCTAAGGTATTCATTCTTTTCCCAATATGTTTTTAGAAAAAAAACAATTTCTCTTTTTGTTGTAGTTTAATTATGGATTCAAAGATATACGTGTATTATGATAAACAACCAACTAGGTTTTAAAATCTACAAAAATCTGAACTACATAGTCAGTAGGAAAGTAGTAATCCAGAGAAATGGGTATAACCGTCATCTGCAAGCAAAACTCTTTGGACCATCGATAAAAAATGCCAGCTTGGTCCCCTTCGACCAATTTTACAACAGAGGAAACAATTAGAGAATCGGCGTGATTATAGGGTTGTGTGGCTGACACGGCTTTGTCACGTCGTTTACTCTCAAGTAGGCTCGGGAAGTGTTCGCCCTGACAAGAGTGTGAAAGAGAAACAAGTAAACCCCCAGAAGTCTTTGCAGTAAACATTCCAGTCAATCGATCAAAGCGGCCGTTCTCCCATGCCAAGTGTCACTACGGCCCCAATTTCCAAATGACGGTAAGTGACGTACTGATTGGGTGAAAGGCTATCTGCAACTGTGGAGGCCATAAATACTGGGATGACTCCACCATTGGTTGACGTCATATTCTTCATTTCAGTTCTTAAATCTGGGATACACTTACAAATAGAAAATAGATACGAAATTAATTGTGAAAGTTGGTACCTTTTGTGATTCCTCTATGAATTTCTATTAGCTGTCGACTAAACTCTCTTTTATCGTTATCCATCCGTATATTTACTTCCTTTTTCAAACCTGAATTTTGAAACAAAATTATAAAGCGTTTTCATAACAATTTTCTTTTAAAAATACCTTCAATTTTTCAGAAAGATTTGTCTCAACTACTGCGGTGTAAAATAAAAATGGTCCAGTCAGTGTATAACTTAACAATTACACATTAGTATACAAAATAATTGAGCTAGTTTTATTACCTTGGGTAAGATTCCAAATGTTTCTTCTCGATTCGGATAACTGGTTCGTTGAATTTTCTACTTTCACTTTCTACCTGCATCCTCACATCTTTTCTCATACCTTAATGCGAGATAAGAACGTCGAAATTTTAGTAAAAAAATAATTCTCATGATCTTTTATTCGATACCTTCAATTATTTCAGCGAACTTATGCTCTAAACCTGCGCATGTATATCAGTAAAATTTCAATGATTTTTAAATGAGATTTAAAGGAATACCTGATATCTTCATTGCAGAGTTTTTCTCCAATTTTATGAAAATAATAAAGATTCAATTAGGTGATAATTTAAAAACAGGCTTACTCAAAAGATTTTTACCCTTTATTTGTTCAGCTAATTCTTCATTAGTTGGTGGTAGGACTTTCTTTTCTTCTTTCTTTCTTTGTTGATGTAAAGTGCTATAATAGAGCATCGCAGTGCTGTAGGAAACTCGAATTTTCTATCTTGAAAAACATTATTGTCCTTAACTTCCCCAAATTGATTCTGGAAAGTGTGATGGTCTTTGGGACAAACTTTTCCCGTCCCATTCAACTGTTTCGTGGGCTTCTCGTATAATTTTGATTATCTCCTCTTCCGGAGTATCTACTTTTACTTAATTCTTTCTCTTTCTAAAGCTTTGAACCGAATGAGTTTCTGCTTAGAAATTTCAGTATCAAGTGTTTTGTAAATTTCGTTTAACACATTGGCTATTTTATCGGGTCGGTTATTTTCCTCGCTCCAGAAAACACTTTTCCACAATGTCTGGTTACTGGCTCGTGGTTGAAGTGTCAGTCGAGATGAATACTAGAAGATTGCTCAATATTTCGTAAATAATTTGCTCAGACCTTGGAGATATTTTGGTTGACCGAATCGTCAAAAGAATCTACGATGACATTCGTCAGAGTTTCAGTTAACAATTCTTTTTCGTCCTGTGGTGTCAGAAGTACCTTTTTATAAGAAAACAATATGGTCATAACATTAAACATTTTAAGTTTGTTTATTCTTTTTTGCTTAATATTTATACCTCGTTTTCGTTTGGGTATCGTGGTTAATTCGACCCATTAGTTCGCCTGACATGATGTTTTCAACTCGGATGACTATGTCTCGACGTTGAGATGTTTGGATGATAAGGCTAAAAGAAGTCTTAGGTGTTCAAACTGATCCGGATTGGTTTTCATCTGATTGGCCAAATCATCACAATCTGCAGAGCGACTGCGAGGGCAGACAATTAGAACCACAGAAATTGGTGGCGCTGGTAATGATTCCAAACGTTTAGAAGTTCATAACTATCAAGAGGCATTGAGCTCGACAGTTGGACTTTCTCCAAAGGAAGGACTCTTAATTGTTCTGGCCTCAAAGAATGCCCCCACGAGCCTTGAAGTGTAATTTAAGACTTTCTGTTCCAAGGCTTCGTTCCACATTTCTACTCGAAAGAGGACTTCAGATTTTCGGGTGACATTGTTGAAAGAGCTGACTGCAGTTTGGTGATTCAGCTCACAAATGGGTGTATAGTAGTATCGCTTTTTGAATTATCCGGCTGCAGGGCGTTCCAGAGTGACCATAAATGTTGAGACCGTAAGGACCGTAAGGCATAGAGCCGAGTTCATCAGGAGAAATTTGAAGTTTTGACCAGGATGATGGCTCAATTTTATGTGGCTTTAAATCATCTTCAGTAGAATCTTCATTATTTGGATAAAATTCTTCCAAGGCTGCTTGTCTTGGGGTTCTTCCTGAGTGTTCTGGCTTAGTTTTAGTTTTAAGTTTTAATAAACTTATCGGAGAAGCTATCTTTAAAAATGATAAAATCAAGTATGTTAAATAAAAGAAATCGTTTAAAGTGTGGTTAGATATACCTGTTGGGTATCGGAAAAGAATTTTCGGCTGGCTCCAATTTGTTCAACCTGAGAACTAGTTTTAATAAAATAAATATTTACAATGCATGAGTAGTTTGTGTCTATACTGCGTGAAAATGATAAATTAGTTTAATAGAATGGTTAAATTAAAATACTACCAACTTGACTTTCCTAAATCTCTAAAAATTTTAAATCCAACAAAATCCAACAAAATATTTATCAATATCGTAAAAATGGGAAATAAAGAAAAATGTTGATCGAGTTACAACCGATTTGGTGCGTAATTAAAAAATGGAAAAACACCCACTTTATTCGTGTGATAGTTTTTGGGTGTATTGGTGTCTAGATGAAGAGAGTAGCCCAGCTATCAGCAGTAGGAAAACCCCCTGAGGGCCTATGACTTCTTTTGGAGGACTCACCCCTCGAGTTCTCAAATCGGGTGAATAAAAGTGTGAGAGGACTGGTTTAAATATAAGCGCACTAAAACGGCTTTAGCACACATATAAATTACAGGCTTTAGCACACATATAAATTACAGGCTTTAGCACACATTAAATTATCAGTAGCCTCATGTTAAATACTTTTTTTTGGGAATTTACATTCAAAACTTTGAATTTTAGTTAAAAATTTTAACTGTCTTAAATTAATAGCTTTAAATATGTGATCAGTCAATCAAATAAGAAGCATGATAAGATAATTTATTTAATTTACACTTTATTAAATAATATTTAATACTTGACCATATTTTTTGTTTCTTAAGAAGCTAAATAAATACAAATGGAGCTAGCAAAAAACCTTACCTTTATTTTCTGGATTTGCTACAACCGTAGAAAAAAATAAAATTGTAGTAATGAGATGTTGGTAAATTATAAAAATTCTAACTCTCATTTTAAGTTTTTTTAGAGATTATACTAAAAGAGTTGAAGTTTATTCTTTCCTCTTATACAGTGATTACAATATGACCATGGCGTGTTTTATATACAACCGGGAGACAC
The DNA here is from genome assembly GCA_030141595.1 of Chydorus sphaericus. Lineage (NCBI taxonomy): Eukaryota > Metazoa > Arthropoda > Branchiopoda > Diplostraca > Chydoridae > Chydorus > Chydorus sphaericus. Next base: position 7,142 of record JASBVH010000095.1, on the reverse strand, counting down.
TGTTAAAATAAGCGAATAAGCAACGATAAATGTTTGCCCAGATCCCCCTGTCTGTCATTAATTTCGAAATATTGTAGATAAGTATTTAAGGTCGCGCCGGCTCTCTGTTTATGCTTCGTAGACTTTCAATCCTTCGGATCAATTTTCCTTTCTTTGCTTTCTAAAGTAGACTCACGCATTTTTGAAAAAAATATAAATTTAATTTAATAATTTTTCCTCTTAGTTTCCAGGAAGAACTTTCTTACGAAATAATGCATCAGGCTAATGCCACGTGATTTGATTTTAATTTAAGACTGTTGGATTTCGATTCAAAGGGTAAAAGTGTTTACTGGCCATATGTTTTGAAATCAAGATGCGCTGTGAAATCCAAATAAGGTTTTTTTCCTCAGACGCCACTTGCACAACTACTGCTACTAATGTATCAGGCTGATGCCACGTTATTTGATTTTAATTTAAGACTGTTGGTTTTCGCTTGAAAGGGTAAAAGAGTTTACTGGCCATATGTTTTGAAATCAAGATGCGCTGTGAAATCAAAATAAGGATTTTTTTTTCCTCAGACGCTACTTGCACAACTACTGCCTTACTAACATAAACATTTCGTTAAAAACGGCCTGTAACTGCAACGCAATAAATTTCTAAGTTAAACTTCGATACGAACCTTTAAGTTGTTTTTAATGTCATACTAAAATGAAAATTGCGCGGTGTGGTTTAGCTCTATGTTGCTTTTAAGCAAACTAATTATTTTATTGATAGTGAGAAAATGTAAGTCTCTTGGAACTGGTAAGTTTTTTAAACAACAGAGTAAATCATAAATAAGAATAATATACTAAGTGTAAATTAAAAAGTTAAAAAGTTTTGCGTTGTATATTATTGTTATGCTTTATTATTTAGAGTCTATTGCTCCTTCCATTTACATTGAAAGTAATCATCAACCAATCTTCAAGACTACTGTTTACAACGAGAGGACAGCACATAATCTTGGAAATGAGCCACAGGTTAACAATTTTATAAAATATAAAATTTGCATCAATTAAGACTATATGGTTTTGATCCCGTTTAAAAGTTTTAGCTACTATCATACTATCATCTTTTACTACTATCATTAATTGTTTTAAAACTGCGTTTCTGTTTTTTTTCGCCCCGAATTTTGAAGCCATTATAAAGAGCAGACTAAGCAGTCAATTTTAAGGAAATCTACTAGAATATATTCTTATGCCAGATTTTTATTTTTGGTCAAAACAAGGGTTGATTTATAACTGGTTTTGAAAAAAAAGTATAATCGAAGGTAAAAAAATACGTTTATCCATTGTGTATCTAGTCGTGTCAGATAGCAAAAAACCATAATATTTTCTTCAAAGACATAGATGATTCAAGGTTACAGAATTTTGAATTTTATAGATCCAACACATGGTTTCAATTCTATGAGGGCCGACTATGATAATATTTGAAAAAATGTAACTATTAATCATAAATTTTGAATTTTAAAAACATAATGGGTCGCCTCGTATTTTAACTAAGAAAAAAGTCTTGTATAAAATTATTTTTCATTAGAATTTATAATTTTAAACTGACTGATCATATATTTCAATACACTAGCATTCTATATATATCTCTGGCGCAGCGGTTAAACACTTTGACTAAGGTGCATGAGTTTGATGGTTCAACACCGGATGCATAAAGAATTTCCTGTTCATTTTGTCCGAAAAATGCGGACACCTGTTTTAAGCCGAGGGGTTGGACACTCCAGAATAAGCAACGTTTTTAAGGTAACGTGCACTAGTTTCGTCCTCAAGAATACGTGGACTATTCTGCACTATTTGCACTAACAAGTCCTTTAGGGCATGCCGTCGGCTAGTGCGTATTTCTACTGGTTGCCGAAACCCATATTCTTACTGCCACAGGGAATTGTTAGTGCAAAAAGGACTAGCGAGGACTAAAAGAATATTTTTCCTATTCTTGAGTGTCCAACCCCTCGTTTTAAGCGAGTGTTAGCCTCTAAAATACCCAAAGAGAATCTTTACATTTTTTACATCTAAATTTTCGAAGTTTAAACGGATTTGTTTACGGCTTAATCAAATCAAACAATTATTCGAAATTTAGCACTTAAAAATGAAAACTGTACTGCCGGAGTCACATTTCAGATTTTTTCCCCAATAATTATGTATTGAAAACCAAACATAATTACATATTAAAGCACAATAAAGGACGGTTCCAAAGAAACAAAAACAAAAACAAAAAACAGCCCAAACGGCAGTACGGCACACACATTCGGCACACGCATGTGATTCAAGGCTCTTTCAAGTTTCAACTCTAATGTGTAAGAAAACAATTTTTCCTCAATAAATCGAAAAACGATCAAGAATTTTGTTTAATTACAAAATTCGATTAATCGAGCAATTTTTCAAACAATGCGGTCTGAAATTTATTTGATCGATTTGCTTGATTAATCGACTAATCAAACAAACGAGCAATTTTTCTACTGACGCACACCTCTCGGCTTACCATTGGTTTATTCAAAATATAAATCCTTACACGAAGTCTAAACGATAACGCTCTTTACACAGAATGGGAAAATGATTTTTTTAAATAGTTTTGTTCGTTCCATCTTTGAACATCTTTGAGTAAAGGAGAAATAAGATGCCTTCTATTGATATGGATAATACATATAGGAGTGAAATTAAAGGAGTAAAATTTAAACAAAATTATTACAAATTTTCCAACTACCGGTGTTATTTAAATTATTATTTTTCAGAGGGAATACATTATTTATTATTATTATAATTATTTTATCAAAGAATAATTATTTGTATTTATTATTACAGGGCGGAGTATTGTCATCGGATTCAACTATAGTTCAGCAACTTTTGAAAGAAATTAAATTCTTAAAGAATGAGGTAAACCGCTTATCAATGACGAAACCATATCAGGACACCGAACTGGATTATGACGAAGATATAACCACTGATAAACCGACCAAAAGAACCGCTTCATCTCGTAATAGTGATACTAGAACCAGACTAACTAGATCACCTAATGAATACGAAACCGAATTTTCAGAAGAAGAGCCGTCAGAAAACAAAAAAATTACAGAGACAGCAGTTCCTAAAAAGACGTCTACCGGGTCACCTGAGGAGGAATATACTTACGAATCCTGGACAAGGTTAAAAGTATCTCCAGAAGAACTTGGATCAATGCCATACGGTGACTTTAGTATCAACATTTATGGCCACACTGCAAACGAAAGGCAAGAGCTGAGCAACGTCACCAAACGATACTATTACGTGCCTGTTTGTGAGCTGAATCACAAAAGTGCTAAAAGCTTCTTCAACAACGTGATCAAAAAAGCCAAGTTCGATTCCGTGTTGAAATGTGGAATGCCCATATTTCAAACTCCGTCTTAAAATTTACATCAAACTTGGTTGGACATAGTCTAAAGCCTGAACAGATCCAGGTATACATTACCTTTTGGATATAATACATACAATTGGCTAATAAACAATTACAAATTATTGTATTCTTGTGATTCATTTAGGTGCTTCCACTGGAAAAGGTAATTATAACCAATTCAGTACCCTCAACCGTCTACGAAGTTTCCAAAATCTGGACTGATTACAAACGAAACAGATACTTGTGGTTCACTCTCACCTGCCTCAACGAGAAGAAAAATATTATGATAAAAGATTGCGATTCACTAGCAGAAGAAATGAGAACCAATCCAGCAGAGCAGTTCAGTCACTTAAATCTGAAATTTGCTCTAGCTTCTCAGAAATCTGAGCGTCGAGAAACGGTAATCAAGATTGAAAACGTTTCCTCTGGAAAAATGATGACAGAACTGAACCAGCAATTCCCTGGAACAAAAGAGGTTCTTCTAACTGCTGAAGACCAGACTCAATTAATTATGGAGACGGCCACAAATGTTATTATGGAAACATTCGACGAATCTTCTGTCGTCTCGGAAAACTCCGAGAAAAGGATTTACGACATACTGGAAAGCCTTATGGTTATGTCAAAAGAAACAATAACGGCCCAAAGTGCCAAAATGTGGGACTCGGTCTTCTGGAATGAAGACAACTACCGCCCTGACAAAGCATCCAGAACTTTGACTGAACTTCACAATAGTTTAAATACAGAGGGTCAGAAAAGATTATCGGACGCCATTGCCAATTCAAAAGAAGAGGGTGGAGGTGCTAATGTTGGATTTTCTGGTTTTTCTCTTGGCGGGAACTATAACTCTGCCACGTCTTCTTCAAAATCAATGTCGGACGAAGAGCTTAACAGACTAGTGAATGAGAGTAGATCAAATGTCCAATGGGAAGGTGATAGATACATTCCAAAGCCAATGACACTCACTAGGGTGAACACTGGTGCGTTAAAGGATAGCAAGACTTTCCGAGATAAAAAAGTTCAGGTCTCATACACCAACTCTATGTTGTCCATCTCCATTCACATTAATCAAACAATGATCCCTGATCATTTCAGCGATTTCAACCATGTCCAAAGCCAATTAATCGGTGAGAAATTGATTACTCAAAAAATATATTTCTGGAATTGTTTTGAAAGTTAACTTTTGATCTGATTTTACGTAGCAATGAAGAATGAAATGAAACAGGAAATGTCAGGTATATTCCATTTACTTTATATGTGTATCTTATTTAATTACTTTTTTATTGAATTCAATTCCTACAGATTTGAGGGGACATCTCATAGGTAGTAGTAATAATTATACGTACCTAACATATTGATTTTTTTATTTATCTATATTAAACTATTGCAACCAGATTTGAAGAAAGAAATTGTAGTTCATGGATATTCAATGAGCGTCCCAATCTTTGTAGCATCTATAAGCCCTGCCGAGCTGACTGTTAGAAAATATATCACTTATCGACAACTTGAGGTCGGCGGAGAAGCTAATGCGACTGGGAAGCAACACGGTCGTCTGGACCTTGGAACGGGCATTTTTTACGGCCAATACTCCTGGCGTTTACATGTTTCAGTTTTATACGCGTGTCACGGAATGTGTTGCTATAATTGATTTAAAAGTTAACGGTGACTGTAAGGCAAGTGCTGTGACACAAAATTCCGTAGGGGCGGATGTTCTTGCAATTTCATCTGTCGTAAAAATAAGGAATGGAGATGAAGTGGGAATAGCTGTTTCCTTGATGCGAACACTTGAAAGTGCTGGCTACACTCAATTTTCAGGAACCCTTTTACGAGCAACTAATCTTTAAAACATTTATTAAGGAAGATATCCTCAATACTTTTTGGGGTTTGGTTTATTAAAAAAAATTAATGTAGAGGCTAAATTTAGAATAGATTCCGTAGAATTTAGAGCAGCAGGAATAGCTGTTTCCTTGATGCGAACACTTGAAAGTGCTGGCTACACTCAATTTTCAGGAACCCTTTTACGAGCAACTAATCTTTAAAACATTTATTAAGGAAGATATCCTCAATACTTTTTGGGGTTTGGTTTATTAAAAAAAATTAATGTAGAGGCTAAATTTAGAATAGATTCCGTAGAATTTAGAGCAGCAGGTTTAAAGATGATTTCTTACAAGGAGGAGTATTTGTCTTAAAAATAAAACATTTTGAAACGTAGGTTAATGACACCAATCATGGTTAAAAGATGCAGTAAGACGGGAGATATTAACTGCAAATGTAGGTTGCAGCATTTCAATATCGACTACCGTTAAAAGCATCCAAGTACCAGACATAAAAAAAAAGTAACGTTCATCTAACGTAATTCTAGGTAGAGTCAGGTATCTATATATTGCACAAAAGGGATGAGTCAGGTCAAAGTACGAGGAAGCAATCGTCTGATGCTCTTATTTTCACATGACAATATGCTATTTTTCAAAATAATCATTTGATTTCTTTTTTAATTTGGTTGTTTTGGTACTTCAAACTTTCTTCTTTTAAAAACTAAAAAAGTTGAAATAGACATTTTAGCATCAAAACACTTGTTTTAAAAAAAATTATTTGGCACCATTACACAACAAAATAAAAGTAAAGAAACAAAAACCATGCTGTTTTTCTACGAATTTGCACATTATTAGTCTACATACCTAACAATAGCATTTTCTTAATGTAAGAAGGGAACATCATCCACATAAATAACATGATATTTTAGAAAACTATGGAATCGTGGAACAGCTTCATCGAGGAGCAAACCAGTAAACTCATCGTGAAAAAAGAACTTACTATTCATATTTCCATATACTGACTGCCCCTTTCCTTACCAACCAAACAAAACTGACTATTAGCTCCAGCAGAAAAACAAGAAAAGTTCGCAGCCATGTCGTTCCAATTCATGTTGCTCAAATCGAGCTATTCCTCATATACTACTCAAGCAGTGAAGCCTGCATAATAAATCAACAATACAGCTCGATTATTTTTTGGTTGTATCAGATATTTCGGTCTATTTATATTATGAAATACATCCAATTTCTGTTGCATAAATATGCATCCTTTTTTTAACAACTTAAGTCCTACCCATCAGGGCACCAAGCAGTCCCTTATGATGCGTTCCGACGAAAATCACATAATATAGTTTATTTTAAATATACGATTACAAGTCAGAATATAACAAGGAGAAAAAAATGGGACAACTGGCATATTTCATTTAAGCGAAGAAATACGACTGAATTTTAACATTCATTTGAAAGATTATATGCTCTTCTTATGTTAGAAGCATAGAAGCATTTCGTTTTACTATCCCGTTCGTACTTTAAAAATGGGAAATCGGCTAATATATCAAGGGTGGGATCATATTTAAGGAACGTTCTAAATTCAGAAAGAGCGCAACAAAACATAAAGCCCCTGGTAAAGTCGTTGAACACAGATTTTTTGTTTCCCCTTGAGTAAACCAAGAAATGTCGACTACATTGCACTTTTTGCAGGGAACATCTTAGGAAATATCAGGTGGAACATTTGGAGGGAACATTTGGAGGGAACATTTCGGGTATATTGGAGTAGAAAACTATTTGGGCAATCAACAAAATAAATAAAATGAAAAGCAGCCAGCAAGAGTACTAGTATTACCGGAACCTAGAAGAAGAGCCGGTATATTATATAATATATTAATCTACATTGCTTTGTTTTGACAATAGAAAAATTAGTTACTGTATTTACCTTTAACTGAGGTA
>JASBVH010000093.1:0-17831 GCA_030141595.1 Chydorus sphaericus | reverse complement strand
GGAGCGCTCGGTACGTGGGTTGCCTCCCCTACGAAAGACTCGCAGGAGCCCACGCCCTAATAACAACCAGGGACGCCGGTAGAGCGATCGCTCAACACACACGCGCTTTTGTAAGGTTATCGCCCAACCTATCCAATTTGTGAACTGTGCAATACACACAGCTCGGCCCAACCCGGAATCGAACCGAGGCATTCCCGGCTTGCGCCAGTGTCGCTCTACCACTGAGCTATTGGGACCGGCAGCTCCACCTCAAAGTTGGCTACCTGATCAACTAACGCCGGGGACCACGCTTCGATCCCCACCCCGGTCAAGTCTTTTTTTCAGTATTTTCCTGCCTTTTCTCCATCATGGTTGTGTTGGCGTGATTTTTCTGATAATTATGCACATTTTTCCCGAATTTTTTGCATATTCCTGCAATTAACAAATCGTTTTTTGGCTAATTATTGGTCTTCGGCGGGACCAGAGTTCGATCCCCGCCATGGACATGCCTTTTTCCAGTGTTTTGTCAGCTTCTCCCCATCATGGTTGTGTTGGCGTGATTTTTCTGATAATTATGCACATTTTTCCCGAATTTTTTGCATATTCCTGCAATTAACTAATCGCTTTTTAGCTAATCATCGGTCTTCGGCGGGACCAGAGTTCGATCCCCGCCATGTACATGCCTTTTTTCTTCCATATTTCTGCCTGAACCCATTTACTGTGGATATGTGTGTGTCACCCAGTATTTTTCATGAATTTCCTGAATTTTTCTGCATGTTTTTGCAGCTAATTGATTGATTTTGAGCAGATTTAGTGGATTTGCGGGAGTGCGGAGTGCCTCCCACTGTTTACGTCATCAACCCCAAGATCCTGGGTTCGATCCCCGGTCGAGTACCTTACCTTTTTTCACTGCTCCCCCTATCCCCCACCCCCAGATTGCGTCAGTATCTTGTTTATTTCTTTGTATGCAAGTCTTCTGATTTTCTCAGTGCAAATTTTCAGTTATTTTTTTCTATATGCTATCATTTTTGCTATATGCTATTTTTTCTATATGCTATCATTTTTGCTATATGCTATTTTTTCTATTTGCTATCATATTTGCTATATGCTATTTTTTCTTTGCACTTAGGCCAGACGGGCAGGTCTGGGCCATGACCTACTGTCTGTGACCTTCCTCACGTAGCATGCCCGACTGCCTTTGTTGTCTGGCCGCCAAGTACTACGGATGTCAAGATCGCAACATATTTTTATTATTTTTGGTGATTTAAATTGCTTTCGCACATAATTTATGCACGCAAAGCACACCAATATTTTTCTTTTTTCTTTTCCTTCAAAATGTTGCTATTTCTACAATTTTTCCATTCACTTTTTTCAGTCAATTATTAAATAGTTGTATTGACTAATATGCACTACATATACCACTGCACAAGCACAAGCTCCTCAGTCACACGCAAACACTGAGCCTCTGTATAGGCGTTACGTGCCGTAATTTGCAAATAAATGTGATTCAGTTTTTAGCTGTGCTTGTTCTATTTTTTATTTCCTTTGGCTGTTCGTAAAAGTGCGTTGGCGTGGTCTTAAGACGGCCATTTTGCTTTAAGTAATTTGGTCCGTTTTCTAACTCTAACCTATCCTGTCGACTCACGCCACCCGATCTACAAGCAGCCAGACGCAGCGATATCATCCGCCATCTTAGCTTCAGCCTTCTCTTCTTACCCGTGGTGGCTCGTTGCGACGACCACCACGCTCACGGTACTTTCTCCATAGAACTTGTATCGTCTGAAGCGATTGCTGTCCGCCATCTTTCTTGTTAAGATTCCAGCAACCAAAGGATCGACCCACTGATCCAATAGCCGAGCTGCAACACAGCATCCAGCCACGCGGTTGACCCGGGTTCGAAACCAGCAGCAGCTAATCGCCCTTTGTCTTATCTAGTTCATCTTTAATACCACGCGGCGGCTCAGACCCGCCGCGTTCACGGTAATTCCCAACCAAACTTGTATCAGATTTGAAGTAATCTGTCCGCCACCTTCTCATTTCTATGTTTGGAGCCACACGCCCACCAATACCCACACTTGCCGAAGTCAGAAAAAAGGCCTCCCGCCAGGGCAACATATACTTCATAAGGACACCCGACAAGAAGCAAGGCCGATCAAGCTACTACTTCGAGGTACCTGAAGCTCGCTTCCTCCAACTTCAGAAGGGCGGCTGGCTACTCGACGGAGTGTGTCTTGAACGCTGCTACCAGAAATCTTATAAAAACACACACTACTACCTAGCCTGCGAAGAACGAAGGTGGGCCCGCCTCGACGTCGCTGACCACCCCAGGACCGAATATCTACTCGCCGACCCAAGGCACCGAGCCGATACGCAAGTAGAGCCACCATCTGCAGCCGCCTTCAAAGTCACCTCAAGGAGGAAGCAGCAAACCGGGGATTCCACTGGGAGTAGCACAACTGCGTCACCAAAAGGCGGTAACAACACCTCCAGCAGCAACACTCAGCCCTTAGCTGAAGAGCACCAGCAGGAAGTATTCGAGGACGCTCTTGATCAAGAGCAAGAACAGGACGACGACGAAGTCGAGCCCACATCTCCAAGACAGTCTGAAGGTATTGAAGAAAACTCAGCACCACATCCCGCACAAAGACAGGAACGAGCGGCTTCACTTGTCTGGGACCCCCTTGGCGAAGAACTGCACGATCAGTCGGACAGCTCTTCAATCCCATCAGCGCAACCAAGCAGGAGGCCCGAAAACAACGATCACCTCGGTTCGGGAACTTCTTCGCCCACGCTACAGTACCTCGAAGAAATGCTGCAAGGAGGCGCGTCAGGCCGTCCTACTCTCCAGGACCAGCTCCAGGTAGAATTTGCGGCAACAGACCTACTAAGGGACGAAAGAATCCGCCACATTGGTAAATTGCTGGCCAGGATCGACGACCTCAACGCCGCAATCGGCCGCAGCAGGGACTACGGAGACATCGGCTACCCCACCGTACTACCCTCGTGCCGCACAATCCAGTCACCAAGCCCAGCGATCCTCAACGATAGCCTTGTGAAGAAAATGAACACCATCCTTCACGAATGCGGAGAGAAACTCACCGAGGTCCTTGTCGATGCCCAGGACCAAGAAAGAAAACGGCTTCAAACCGAGGTTATGGAGGCCCTTAACTCGTTCAAACCAACGCCTGAACAGGAGGAGGCCATTCAAATCCAGAGAAGACGAAGGCGACGGGCGGACGTGGCACTGAAGGACCTTCCGGAGACCGGAGAGCCACTTCCATTTCTGCAGGCTCCAGACCTGTCCAAAGGTCAACGCTTCATCGTCCCAAATCGTGAGGTGGCCAACATCTTCTCTACGGGAACCCGGCATCCCCGTCAGGGCGACACGAAGAACTCCGACCGTTCCAGAAACCGAGACCGGAGCAAGAGTGGAAACCGGGGCCAAGATGGCAGCAGAAGCATGTCTCGGGGTAGACGGAACGGGGAGCGGAACCAGGCCAACCAACGCTACGACCCTGACCAGCAGAGGGACTTCAAGGGCCGGGGACGGGGCCGTGGAGGTTTGAGAGGCCAAAGTAACAAACACGGCGGCAACCAAGACAGCGACGGCGACTACTACACAAGCAGAGGTCGCCAAAACGACAGACGCTGACTACAAGACAGCCTCCGAAACCCAACGAAAAGGCGACGACAACTGCGACGGAAAGCGACCACGAGAAAGGCTGAAGAACTACTTGACGACTTGGTTTTAAACGACGCAAATTTCCCCCTCTCCAACAACCACATCGAAGCCATAAGCCTGGGATTCTCCTTCATCCCCCGTGGTAAGCCAGACCCCCGCAGACTGGACTTGGATTTGGAGGCTTTCCGGCGGCGACTTAATCTCCTCCTGCATTGGAACCTGATGCCAAGCCGAGGACCTTCAAGCAGCGCCGTCGCCAGCATCATCCCATCCAAATGGAATCCACCGAGTTATCTGGCTACCACTAACCCGGCCTGGCAAGAACTCATCTCCTCCACCAGCAACCTTCATCTACCTTCAAGAGCACTGAGCAACATGAAGCCCAAAGTCCTGCTAGCCTGGAAGCAGCTCATTAATGACCCTTCTATTTTTGTCATCCCTGCAGATAAGGGCGGCCGAGCAGTCATCCTGGCCCGTTCCGACTACATCAAAGAAGCAGAGCGCCAACTAAACGACCCAGCCGTCTACAGGGAAATGAGCAGGGAAGAAGCGCTTCAGGCCATCAAACAGGTCAACCAGCAGAAGGCCGCCCTTATCGGCAGACTCCGTCTGGAGGGCAGCATATCCCGGTCTGAAGCAGACCGACTCAGGAATGCCGAAGGCAGCATCTGCCCAATCTACTTCTTGCCGAAGATTCATCAGCCAAAAAGGGAGGACACTGGCACCTTTAAAGGACGACCGATCGCGGGCAACACTAAGGGCCACCTGAAGCCTCTGGACATGTTCATCGCCAAGCTGACATCACCACTCCTGCCGCTCATCCCTGGTACCTGTCAGGACACAAGAGGACTCTTAAGAGGACTGGGCGACCTCCAAGACATCCCAAAGAACGCCATACTCTTCTCGGCCGACGTCGAGTCTCTCTACCCAAGTATGGACCTGGACGAGTCTATCGAGGCCGCCGTTCAACTCTACGACCTCAACAGGGGCCACCTGGTTGCCCTAGCGAAAAGGGACGACAGGCTTCCACCGCCATCAACAGCCACCTTCCGCGCCATCCTGAATCTGGTTCTCAGGAACCACTACTTCCACTTTCGTGAAGAGCGTTGGTTTCTCCAGATCCGTGGGACAGCAATGGGCTGCTCCATATCCGTCTACCTGGCCAACTGCCTGATGTACAGCAGAACGAGGTACTTGATCGACAGCCCACCAGAAAACCTCTTGTACATGACCAGGTACATTGACGACATAATCGGAATCTGGACCGGGCCACAAGAAGAAATACAGCCCCTTTTCAATGCTGCAAGAGGACGCGGCATCGAGCTCACCTTTGTGATCGGCGGCCGGGAGCTTGTTGCACTAGATGTAACAATCTTCTTCACGCCGGATGGCCGAATCGGTACAAAGCTCTTCCGAAAACCGACAGATGGCCACCAGTTCGTCCATTGGCGCTCAGCTCATCCATATCACCTAAAAATCAGCATACCCTACGCACAACTGATCCGGCTTAGAAGAAACTGCTCAGAAGATGAAGACTACGAGAGTGAGGCCGTGATACTACTAAGACGGTTCGCGAAAAGAGGCTACCCAGCAAAAATCCTCGAAAGGGCGTACAACCGAGCCGCTAGATTGAGCTACGAAGACCTGATCCAGGATCGACCCACTGAGCCCAGAGAGGACCGAGTCACACTGGTAGTCGACTACAACCCTGACTCTGCTGATGCCATCCGACGTCTCTGCACAAAGGCCTACAACGACATCCTCCAACAAGGACTGGTACTGCAGAGAGCAAGACCACCATTTCCCCTCAAGCCCCCACGCATAGCCTACCGATCAGGACGTTCACTGGGGTCAGCAATAGGCCCTATTTTCAAGAATGCTACACGTCAATAAAAAGCAGCGGTGTCCTTTGCCCAAGACCCGCTGCTGCTCGGTATGCGACAATTGTGGTTACTCTCTGTTTGTGGTTCTTTGTTTCTGCCTCCCTTCTTTGCTACCGTCTTTCAGTGCTGATGGGGTCCAAAGGCGAGCCACTTCCCTCCACTGAGACCACGGGACTGTTTTTGCGGCTTCGCCGCAAAAACCACGGCTACGCCAACCTACCCAGAGACAACTGCTTCCAACAACTGCTTCCACAACTTCCTAATGGACTAAGGGCCTCCGGCGGGCAGCCTAGCCTAACCTAACTTTATGACCCAGGTTACTCTGATGATTTTTTCGATTCTCGAAAAAATACCTATCGGTATCTTTTACCTACCCGGGAGCAACCTACTCCGGAAATTGCGTGCCGGTAACAAGAAAGACGCAGCTGCACTTTTTCATCTCATCGGCGGAGGGGCCCTTTACACCCCCGCCGGCATCTGGTAACTTGTCCAACTATTTCCAAAAATTTGGACTTTGATTTCTGCCGCCTCTACCTTCCTTAGAGACAAAAGAGAGGGAGAGTCTTCCCCGGCATCACACCGAACTGGCGTCCGGCATAGTGAACATCCGAGTCATCTTCCTCTCTACAAGAGGCTACTACAGAGAGACCAGGCGAAACACTCCTTGGAGATCCCCCACGTGGGGACCAGCCGCAGAATGTGCTCAACCAACCTCGGAGATCCGAACTTGTCACCTTTCCAGCACAGCCTAGGGAGGCGTTCAGCTGTCCGTACCGGGTGACGGTATTCGGTTCCGAGTTCCTGGAGCGCTCGGTACGTGGGTTGCCTCCCCTACGAAAGACTCGCAGGAGCCCACGCCCTAATAACAACCAGGGACGCCGGTAGAGCGATCGCTCAACACACACGCGCTTTTGTAAGGTTATCGCCCAACCTATCCAATTTGTGAACTGTGCAATACACACAGCTCGGCCCAACCCGGAATCGAACCGAGGCATTCCCGGCTTGCGCCAGTGTCGCTCTACCACTGAGCTATTGGGACCGGCAGCTCCACCTCAAAGTTGGCTACCTGATCAACTAACGCCGGGGACCACGCTTCGATCCCCACCCCGGTCAAGTCTTTTTTTCAGTATTTTCCTGCCTTTTCTCCATCATGGTTGTGTTGGCGTGATTTTTCTGATAATTATGCACATTTTTCCCGAATTTTTTGCATATTCCTGCAATTAACAAATCGTTTTTTGGCTAATTATTGGTCTTCGGCGGGACCAGAGTTCGATCCCCGCCATGGACATGCCTTTTTCCAGTGTTTTGTCAGCTTCTCCCCATCATGGTTGTGTTGGCGTGATTTTTCTGATAATTATGCACATTTTTCCCGAATTTTTTGCATATTCCTGCAATTAACTAATCGCTTTTTAGCTAATCATCGGTCTTCGGCGGGACCAGAGTTCGATCCCCGCCATGTACATGCCTTTTTTCTTCCATATTTCTGCCTGAACCCATTTACTGTGGATATGTGTGTGTCACCCAGTATTTTTCATGAATTTCCTGAATTTTTCTGCATGTTTTTGCAGCTAATTGATTGATTTTGAGCAGATTTAGTGGATTTGCGGGAGTGCGGAGTGCCTCCCACTGTTTACGTCATCAACCCCAAGATCCTGGGTTCGATCCCCGGTCGAGTACCTTACCTTTTTTCACTGCTCCCCCTATCCCCCACCCCCAGATTGCGTCAGTATCTTGTTTATTTCTTTGTATGCAAGTCTTCTGATTTTCTCAGTGCAAATTTTCAGTTATTTTTTCTATATGCTATCATTTTTGCTATATGCTATTTTTTCTATATGCTATCATTTTTGCTATATGCTATTTTTTCTATTTGCTATCATATTTGCTATATGCTATTTTTTCTTTGCACTTAGGCCAGACGGGCAGGTCTGGGCCATGACCTACTGTCTGTGACCTTCCTCACGTAGCATGCCCGACTGCCTTTGTTGTCTGGCCGCCAAGTACTACGGATGTCAAGATCGCAACATATTTTTATTATTTTTGGTGATTTAAATTGCTTTCGCACATAATTTATGCACGCAAAGCACACCAATATTTTTCTTTTTTCTTTTCCTTCAAAATGTTGCTATTTCTACAATTTTTCCATTCACTTTTTTCAGTCAATTATTAAATAGTTGTATTGACTAATATGCACTACATATACCACTGCACAAGCACAAGCTCCTCAGTCACACGCAAACACTGAGCCTCTGTATAGGCGTTACGTGCCGTAATTTGCAAATAAATGTGATTCAGTTTTTAGCTGTGCTTGTTCTATTTTTTATTTCCTTTGGCTGTTCGTAAAAGTGCGTTGGCGTGGTCTTAAGACGGCCATTTTGCTTTAAGTAATTTGGTCCGTTTTCTAACTCTAACCTATCCTGTCGACTCACGCCACCCGATCTACAAGCAGCCAGACGCAGCGATATCATCCGCCATCTTAGCTTCAGCCTTCTCTTCTTACCCGTGGTGGCTCGTTGCGACGACCACCACGCTCACGGTACTTTCTCCATAGAACTTGTATCGTCTGAAGCGATTGCTGTCCGCCATCTTTCTTGTTAAGATTCCAGCAACCAAAGGATCGACCCACTGATCCAATAGCCGAGCTGCAACACAGCATCCAGCCACGCGGTTGACCCGGGTTCGAAACCAGCAGCAGCTAATCGCCCTTTGTCTTATCTAGTTCATCTTTAATACCACGCGGCGGCTCAGACCCGCCGCGTTCACGGTAATTCCCAACCAAACTTGTATCAGATTTGAAGTAATCTGTCCGCCACCTTCTCATTTCTATGTTTGGAGCCACACGCCCACCAATACCCACACTTGCCGAAGTCAGAAAAAAGGCCTCCCGCCAGGGCAACATATACTTCATAAGGACACCCGACAAGAAGCAAGGCCGATCAAGCTACTACTTCGAGGTACCTGAAGCTCGCTTCCTCCAACTTCAGAAGGGCGGCTGGCTACTCGACGGAGTGTGTCTTGAACGCTGCTACCAGAAATCTTATAAAAACACACACTACTACCTAGCCTGCGAAGAACGAAGGTGGGCCCGCCTCGACGTCGCTGACCACCCCAGGACCGAATATCTACTCGCCGACCCAAGGCACCGAGCCGATACGCAAGTAGAGCCACCATCTGCAGCCGCCTTCAAAGTCACCTCAAGGAGGAAGCAGCAAACCGGGGATTCCACTGGGAGTAGCACAACTGCGTCACCAAAAGGCGGTAACAACACCTCCAGCAGCAACACTCAGCCCTTAGCTGAAGAGCACCAGCAGGAAGTATTCGAGGACGCTCTTGATCAAGAGCAAGAACAGGACGACGACGAAGTCGAGCCCACATCTCCAAGACAGTCTGAAGGTATTGAAGAAAACTCAGCACCACATCCCGCACAAAGACAGGAACGAGCGGCTTCACTTGTCTGGGACCCCCTTGGCGAAGAACTGCACGATCAGTCGGACAGCTCTTCAATCCCATCAGCGCAACCAAGCAGGAGGCCCGAAAACAACGATCACCTCGGTTCGGGAACTTCTTCGCCCACGCTACAGTACCTCGAAGAAATGCTGCAAGGAGGCGCGTCAGGCCGTCCTACTCTCCAGGACCAGCTCCAGGTAGAATTTGCGGCAACAGACCTACTAAGGGACGAAAGAATCCGCCACATTGGTAAATTGCTGGCCAGGATCGACGACCTCAACGCCGCAATCGGCCGCAGCAGGGACTACGGAGACATCGGCTACCCCACCGTACTACCCTCGTGCCGCACAATCCAGTCACCAAGCCCAGCGATCCTCAACGATAGCCTTGTGAAGAAAATGAACACCATCCTTCACGAATGCGGAGAGAAACTCACCGAGGTCCTTGTCGATGCCCAGGACCAAGAAAGAAAACGGCTTCAAACCGAGGTTATGGAGGCCCTTAACTCGTTCAAACCAACGCCTGAACAGGAGGAGGCCATTCAAATCCAGAGAAGACGAAGGCGACGGGCGGACGTGGCACTGAAGGACCTTCCGGAGACCGGAGAGCCACTTCCATTTCTGCAGGCTCCAGACCTGTCCAAAGGTCAACGCTTCATCGTCCCAAATCGTGAGGTGGCCAACATCTTCTCTACGGGAACCCGGCATCCCCGTCAGGGCGACACGAAGAACTCCGACCGTTCCAGAAACCGAGACCGGAGCAAGAGTGGAAACCGGGGCCAAGATGGCAGCAGAAGCATGTCTCGGGGTAGACGGAACGGGGAGCGGAACCAGGCCAACCAACGCTACGACCCTGACCAGCAGAGGGACTTCAAGGGCCGGGGACGGGGCCGTGGAGGTTTGAGAGGCCAAAGTAACAAACACGGCGGCAACCAAGACAGCGACGGCGACTACTACACAAGCAGAGGTCGCCAAAACGACAGACGCTGACTACAAGACAGCCTCCGAAACCCAACGAAAAGGCGACGACAACTGCGACGGAAAGCGACCACGAGAAAGGCTGAAGAACTACTTGACGACTTGGTTTTAAACGACGCAAATTTCCCCCTCTCCAACAACCACATCGAAGCCATAAGCCTGGGATTCTCCTTCATCCCCCGTGGTAAGCCAGACCCCCGCAGACTGGACTTGGATTTGGAGGCTTTCCGGCGGCGACTTAATCTCCTCCTGCATTGGAACCTGATGCCAAGCCGAGGACCTTCAAGCAGCGCCGTCGCCAGCATCATCCCATCCAAATGGAATCCACCGAGTTATCTGGCTACCACTAACCCGGCCTGGCAAGAACTCATCTCCTCCACCAGCAACCTTCATCTACCTTCAAGAGCACTGAGCAACATGAAGCCCAAAGTCCTGCTAGCCTGGAAGCAGCTCATTAATGACCCTTCTATTTTTGTCATCCCTGCAGATAAGGGCGGCCGAGCAGTCATCCTGGCCCGTTCCGACTACATCAAAGAAGCAGAGCGCCAACTAAACGACCCAGCCGTCTACAGGGAAATGAGCAGGGAAGAAGCGCTTCAGGCCATCAAACAGGTCAACCAGCAGAAGGCCGCCCTTATCGGCAGACTCCGTCTGGAGGGCAGCATATCCCGGTCTGAAGCAGACCGACTCAGGAATGCCGAAGGCAGCATCTGCCCAATCTACTTCTTGCCGAAGATTCATCAGCCAAAAAGGGAGGACACTGGCACCTTTAAAGGACGACCGATCGCGGGCAACACTAAGGGCCACCTGAAGCCTCTGGACATGTTCATCGCCAAGCTGACATCACCACTCCTGCCGCTCATCCCTGGTACCTGTCAGGACACAAGAGGACTCTTAAGAGGACTGGGCGACCTCCAAGACATCCCAAAGAACGCCATACTCTTCTCGGCCGACGTCGAGTCTCTCTACCCAAGTATGGACCTGGACGAGTCTATCGAGGCCGCCGTTCAACTCTACGACCTCAACAGGGGCCACCTGGTTGCCCTAGCGAAAAGGGACGACAGGCTTCCACCGCCATCAACAGCCACCTTCCGCGCCATCCTGAATCTGGTTCTCAGGAACCACTACTTCCACTTTCGTGAAGAGCGTTGGTTTCTCCAGATCCGTGGGACAGCAATGGGCTGCTCCATATCCGTCTACCTGGCCAACTGCCTGATGTACAGCAGAACGAGGTACTTGATCGACAGCCCACCAGAAAACCTCTTGTACATGACCAGGTACATTGACGACATAATCGGAATCTGGACCGGGCCACAAGAAGAAATACAGCCCCTTTTCAATGCTGCAAGAGGACGCGGCATCGAGCTCACCTTTGTGATCGGCGGCCGGGAGCTTGTTGCACTAGATGTAACAATCTTCTTCACGCCGGATGGCCGAATCGGTACAAAGCTCTTCCGAAAACCGACAGATGGCCACCAGTTCGTCCATTGGCGCTCAGCTCATCCATATCACCTAAAAATCAGCATACCCTACGCACAACTGATCCGGCTTAGAAGAAACTGCTCAGAAGATGAAGACTACGAGAGTGAGGCCGTGATACTACTAAGACGGTTCGCGAAAAGAGGCTACCCAGCAAAAATCCTCGAAAGGGCGTACAACCGAGCCGCTAGATTGAGCTACGAAGACCTGATCCAGGATCGACCCACTGAGCCCAGAGAGGACCGAGTCACACTGGTAGTCGACTACAACCCTGACTCTGCTGATGCCATCCGACGTCTCTGCACAAAGGCCTACAACGACATCCTCCAACAAGGACTGGTACTGCAGAGAGCAAGACCACCATTTCCCCTCAAGCCCCCACGCATAGCCTACCGATCAGGACGTTCACTGGGGTCAGCAATAGGCCCTATTTTCAAGAATGCTACACGTCAATAAAAAGCAGCGGTGTCCTTTGCCCAAGACCCGCTGCTGCTCGGTATGCGACAATTGTGGTTACTCTCTGTTTGTGGTTCTTTGTTTCTGCCTCCCTTCTTTGCTACCGTCTTTCAGTGCTGATGGGGTCCAAAGGCGAGCCACTTCCCTCCACTGAGACCACGGGACTGTTTTTGCGGCTTCGCCGCAAAAACCACGGCTACGCCAACCTACCCAGAGACAACTGCTTCCAACAACTGCTTCCACAACTTCCTAATGGACTAAGGGCCTCCGGCGGGCAGCCTAGCCTAACCTAACTTTATGACCCAGGTTACTCTGATGATTTTTTCGATTCTCGAAAAAATACCTATCGGTATCTTTTACCTACCCGGGAGCAACCTACTCCGGAAATTGCGTGCCGGTAACAAGAAAGACGCAGCTGCACTTTTTCATCTCATCGGCGGAGGGGCCCTTTACACCCCCGCCGGCATCTGGTAACTTGTCCAACTATTTCCAAAAATTTGGACTTTGATTTCTGCCGCCTCTACCTTCCTTAGAGACAAAAGAGAGGGAGAGTCTTCCCCGGCATCACACCGAACTGGCGTCCGGCATAGTGAACATCCGAGTCATCTTCCTCTCTACAAGAGGCTACTACAGAGAGACCAGGCGAAACACTCCTTGGAGATCCCCCACGTGGGGACCAGCCGCAGAATGTGCTCAACCAACCTCGGAGATCCGAACTTGTCACCTTTCCAGCACAGCCTAGGGAGGCGTTCAGCTGTCCGTACCGGGTGACGGTATTCGGTTCCGAGTTCCTGGAGCGCTCGGTACGTGGGTTGCCTCCCCTACGAAAGACTCGCAGGAGCCCACGCCCTAATAACAACCAGGGACGCCGGTAGAACGATCGCTCAACACACACGCGCTTTTGTAAGGTTATCGCCCAACCTATCCAATTTGTGAACTGTGCAATACACACAGCTCGGCCCAACCCGGAATCGAACCGAGGCATTCCCGGCTTGCGCCAGTGTCGCTCTACCACTGAGCTATTGGGACCGGCAGCTCCACCTCAAAGTTGGCTACCTGATCAACTAACGCCGGGGACCACGCTTCGATCCCCACCCCGGTCAAGTCTTTTTTTCAGTATTTTCCTGCCTTTTCTCCATCATGGTTGTGTTGGCGTGATTTTTCTGATAATTATGCACATTTTTCCCGAATTTTTTGCATATTCCTGCAATTAACAAATCGTTTTTTGGCTAATTATTGGTCTTCGGCGGGACCAGAGTTCGATCCCCGCCATGGACATGCCTTTTTCCAGTGTTTTGTCAGCTTCTCCCCATCATGGTTGTGTTGGCGTGATTTTTCTGATAATTATGCACATTTTTCCCGAATTTTTTGCATATTCCTGCAATTAACTAATCGCTTTTTAGCTAATCATCGGTCTTCGGCGGGACCAGAGTTCGATCCCCGCCATGTACATGCCTTTTTTCTTCCATATTTCTGCCTGAACCCATTTACTGTGGATATGTGTGTGTCACCCAGTATTTTTCATGAATTTCCTGAATTTTTCTGCATGTTTTTGCAGCTAATTGATTGATTTTGAGCAGATTTAGTGGATTTGCGGGAGTGCGGAGTGCCTCCCACTGTTTACGTCATCAACCCCAAGATCCTGGGTTCGATCCCCGGTCGAGTACCTTACCTTTTTTCACTGCTCCCCCTATCCCCCACCCCCAGATTGCGTCAGTATCTTGTTTATTTCTTTGTATGCAAGTCTTCTGATTTTCTCAGTGCGAATTTTCAGTTATTTTTTCTATATGCTATCATTTTTGCTATATGCTATTTTTTCTATATGCTATCATTTTTGCTATATGCTATTTTTTCTATTTGCTATCATATTTGCTATATGCTATTTTTTCTTTGCACTTAGGCCAGACGGGCAGGTCTGGGCCATGACCTACTGTCTGTGACCTTCCTCACGTAGCATGCCCGACTGCCTTTGTTGTCTGGCCGCCAAGTACTACGGATGTCAAGATCGCAACATATTTTTATTATTTTTGGTGATTTAAATTGCTTTCGCACATAATTTATGCACGCAAAGCACACCAATATTTTTCTTTTTTCTTTTCCTTCAAAATGTTGCTATTTCTACAATTTTTCCATTCACTTTTTTCAGTCAATTATTAAATAGTTGTATTGACTAATATGCACTACATATACCACTGCACAAGCACAAGCTCCTCAGTCACACGCAAACACTGAGCCTCTGTTTAGGCGTTACGTGCCGTAATTTGCAAATAAATGTGATTCAGTTTTTAGCTGTGCTTGTTCTATTTTTTATTTCCTTTGGCTGTTCGTAAAAGTGCGTTGGCGTGGTCTTAAGACGGCCATTTTGCTTTAAGTAATTTGGTCCGTTTTCTAACTCTAACCTAACCTAACCTAACCTAACCTAACCTAACCTAACCTAACCTAACCTAAACCACCAAGGGTTGCCTACCGTTCTGGACGTTCGCTGGGGTCAGCAATAGGCCCTATTTTTAAGAATGCTTCACGTCAACAAATAGCAGCGGTGTCCTTAGCCCAAGGCCCGCTGCTACTCGGTACGCGTTAACGGTGTTTTTCTTTTTCTTTCACTTATATACTTTGCCTCGGCCTTCTTTCTGCTTCCCTTTTCAGTATCAACGGGGTTTAAAGGCAAGCCGCCTGCCCCCTACGACTGTCAAAGCAGTAAGAAGTACAAGAGGCTCTCCACAGCAGCAAGGCATTTCTCGACTAAGTGCCTCCGGCGGGCAGCCTAGACTAACCTAACTTTATGACCCGTTTTACCTTGATGATTTTTTCGATTCTCGAAAAAATACCTACCTTCGTCTTTTCCTACTTCCCATCCTACTCGGAAATCGCGTGCCGGCAACTGAAAAGACGCAACTGCATATTTTTCATCTCATCGGCGGAAGGACATTGTTGTGTCTAACCGCCGTCATTTGGTACTTTATTTGCTGATTGTATCCAAAAACAAATTGTCTGCCTTAATTTTTCCATTTGGTAGAAATTCGACATTTTTCACCGGAAATCGCGCGCCGGTTCCAGCAAAAGACGCAACCACAATTTTCTCTACTTACGGCGGAAGGGCACCTAGACCCAACCGCCGGCATTTGGTAACATCTTTTTTTCACTGAAGATTCGAAGGACTTTTGCTTTCTGCCTTTGTGTATTTCCATTGGACTTAGATCTCCACTTCCATTGAAAGGCATCCATCAATCTGGGTCGAAACACAATTTCTTCTAAGTCCGGATCTTCAATTTTCTTCTATGTCCGGATCTGCAATTTTCTTCTAAGTCCAGATCTGAAATTTCTTATAAGTCCGGATCTGCGGTTTTTTCCTAAGTCAATTTCCACGACTTTGGAGCCAAAAGGTTTTCCTTTGGGGCCATCCCCCATCCAACCTGGTCGGTCCGACCCCGAATTCCGGTCGTCTATCTGCTGAGAGAGTCGATTTTTAGTTGTACTTTGAGGAATTTTTTGAGTTATGGTTACTTAACTCTTTGCCGCCTAGTGTCCTGCGCTGCAACCTACCTGGCAAGCATTGCTGCCTACCCATCCGGCCCGGGAATCTTCTTCTACCTTTATCAAGTCTTTGTGGGGTCATCACTCCGACTCGAACCAGTAGCGTCCGATCCCCAGTTCTCATGCCGCAGTTTCCACAGGTGACCCCTCAAGCAACCCTTTGCAAGAGATCCTGTATCTACTTTGACAATCAACCGCTGCGACGAATCACAGTACCCAGATTTACGAGGAAGCGTCAAGGGTAGCCTCGGTGCCGGTATGCGGGATTGAACCCAGGACTCGTGGGTAGAAGCGCGACGCTCTACTGACTAATCCACCGAACACATCTTCAAACTCTTCGAAACTTGTACTGTATCTAGGATTGCCACTCTACTACGACGCGGCAATTAAATTTGCATGATTTGGCTATTAATTAATTGATTTTGAGCAATTTGCATATCTATTCAGGGGCCCGGCTTCGATACCCACCAGGGGCAAGTGCTTTTTCTAATTTGCATAATTTTCTGTGCTTTTTCTAAGATTTATGGAGCTATTCCTGTATTTTTTGCTCACTTCCTCGATTTGTTACCCAAATTTTTCTAGTTTTGGCCATTAATTAATTGTTTTCCAGTAATTTGCATATTTATTCAAGGGCCCGGCTTCGATACCCACCAGGGGCGTGCTTTTTCTACATTGCATAATTTTCTGCACTTTTTTCTAAGATTTGTGGCACTAGTCCCATAATTTTCACTTAACCCACCGATTTATTAATTGATTTTGAAGATTTGCTTATTTATTAATTGTTTTGAGGTGATTTGCATATGTTGTGGCGGACTCGGGTTCAATTCCCACCACGGTCGAAGGTTTTTTTGTATTTTTTTGTAAGGTCGAGGGTTCAAGCCCGGCCACTGGCATGTTCCCTTTTTTCTAGTTTTTTCTACCCCTTCCCCATTCCCTATTACATAACATTAGAGTTGTGAGAGTTGTAGTGATGATTGCATAATTTTGCGTAATTATTTGCATTGCTTGGCATATCTCGGCCAGTTGAGCGTTTTCAGGCCTCAAGTAAAGTGAGCCATGAAGCTTGCAGAATCGGCCATGAAGTATAGTACACCATGGTCCATTGTCAGTTCCAGACAACTGCGGAAGTCAATATCAAGACTAAGACTTCACTTATTTGCATATTTAAATTACTTCTGCTCACTATTTCTGCCCATGACACATACCAATGTTTTTCATTTTTCTTTCTCTTCATTATGTTGCTATTTCTACAATTTTTTCATTAACTTTTATTTACACGAGGCGGGTCAACTTATACAGACATTGTATTGACCAGCCGAGGTTATATATACCACTGTACACATCCCTGGCTTGTCAGTCACAAGCAAACTCTGAGCCTACACAGGCGTTACGGCGTAATTTGCCAAATAAATTGTGATTCATTTTAGCCAGATGTGTTTTATCTTCATTTTAACTTAAGTTGGAGCTGTTTTTTGTAAAGTGCGTTGGCGTGGTCTTGAAGCATTTCGTGAGAGCGATTGTTTCCTAATTCTAACCTACCCTGCCGACTCACGCCACCCAGTTACAGCAGTAGCCAACACCACGGATTCCAAACATCCGCCATCTTGAATTTCTGGAGCCTTTTTCTACTTAACGTGGTGGCTCATTGCGATGACCACCACGCCAGGGTACTTCTTTCCTAAAAAATTGTATCATTTTGAAAGATTGCTGTCCGTCTCTATCTCTATAAGAGGACCAGGTTCGCCAACACCTGCATAGCAGCACATAGCCTGATAGCAGAGAACGCGTCCACCACGCAGGAGCCCAAGGTTCGATACCCGCAGCAGCCAAAAGTCTTTATTTCATCATTTTCAACGGAGAACCACGCGGTGGCCAAGACCCACCGCGTCCACGGTACTTTCCAATTAAAATTGTATCAAATTTGAGTGTTTCTGTCCGACCTCTTTTCTCCATCTATGACCACCTTGCAAGGAGAACGTGACACAGCAGCGCGCCAAAGCCAGCTGATCTTCGTTCGGGAAAAGGACAACCAAGACCGGTGGAAGTACTTCTTCGAAATCACCAAGGAAAATTGGCTAAGGAGAAGTATCAACGATAGACTTCAAGTGCAAGGCTTCTACTTGGGCCGACTTGTCACCAGGGACCATAGGCCGACCTACGACTACCTAAAAGGCAACGCCTCTATTGGAGCCTGGAAACGAATACCCGATACAGGACTTGAGGTCCTCTACACTCCATCCAACTACCGAGTTGCAGACCAAGTCAAGCTTCCAACCCTTAAGGCTTTCGCTATCCCTGCCGGCGGACGTGTGAGTCCCCCCTTGGGAAACCCTGCGCCAATCATTCAGCAAGTAGAGGAGCAACAAGAGGCCCCACAGTCACCACTTCCTCAAGTAA
>JASBVH010000091.1:0-81274 GCA_030141595.1 Chydorus sphaericus | reverse complement strand
TCTTTATGACTTGATTGGACTTTGCCATCGTCTCATAAGAGCTGCACACGAAGGGAGTTCTCGGTGTTGATGCGTTCAAAACGACGAAATTTGAATACAAATGCAGTCGCGCGAGCTCGCTTGCAGCCTTGTATGGCGGGAAAAATTATTCATAGTGGAATAATAATTGAAGACGACGACTGCTGGAAAGAGGAAGAGATGTGCGAGAGACGACCACATCCAATGGAACCGTTTCCTATGGTCCCGTGTCAATGCAAATTATGGAGAAGTCTTACGTATAGAATTTATCTCGCATACCTACCTATGCTTGCTGGAATGGATATCATTCCAACCTTGCATCCTTTCTTCTCTATTGTGAGATATTCATAAGAAACTTATCTTCTCCTAACAAATATTGATACTAGACAAAGAGATGGAACGAGACGAGGAAAGCTAATTAATGGAAATAATGAACTGCTCTCTTGGAGGCTTGGAGCAGTTTATATTTTATTTTATTTCCCTTTAGTATTTTTTTTTGTGCTGAGGGGCGTTTCGATGAGCATCAGCAGGGGCATCGGCATTAGAAGGGGGAATGGAGAATACCCTCGCTCCAACTCATCAGCTGATCAAACAGATGATTTATAAACGAGCGCCCGCCGTCCAGCAAGTGCACGCCATCGGCAGTTGAGGAGATGAAGTGGATGTGCCGCAACCCGACTTCAACGGAACGACTGGAAGATCACGAGGTAGAGATTGAACCCGTGGAGACATGAAGCAAGAAAGAGGAAAGAGAAACTAAAAAAGAGAAGGAAAGAGAACGCGAAGAACGAGAGGGAAACACGATAAGGGAGGAGTTTGGAGCAGCTCATACCAAAACAGGAATTTTTTGCCCTGAGGCTAGTTATACGGAAAAGGGAGACGGATGGACGGGCGGAAGAACTTGGATTGAAGAGGAAAAATGGACTCATTTTCTATCTTTATCCTCGGATGTCATTCTTGCGAAAAATTTTAAGGCTCTCTCAAGTCGGTTCAAATAAAAACAGTATCAGAGAAAAAGAAGAGCTGTTTTCTTTCTTTCCACTCTAAGAATGAATGTCGAATAAAAGGGCGGCGCATTAGATGGAGGTTCCCGGGTCAATTGCACCTGTAATAATCAACGACATCAACGCGGTCCTAAAATAGATGGAGAATAATCGACGGTCGGAATCTCTAAACCTATGCAGCAAACGCACTCTGAAGGAGAGAGTGGTGTGATGAAAAGACAATTTTATAGGAAAAAGGGTTGATTGAGGAACACATTCTTCTTTCATCTCTTGGATAAAACCCCAGGAAGAACGCGCCTCAAACTATTATGACCGATTCTATAGCTAATTGAATATCAGATCATGTTCAAACTTGGATGTTTGTTTTAAAAATGGTCTTAACATGACTTTGTCTTTTCCTTTCTTTCTTTAACGTTGTAGAAAAGCTTAGATATAAATAAAGGGAAATTGATAATGGAAAAGTTACCGGGAATATGATATATGCCATCAAAGATCTAATCAGTATTTCTTTTGTGTGAGCTTTCACACGCTCATTTATACCATTCAATCCTATTTGTTTTGTTTGCGTTTTTTTTCTACTCCGATAAAAAATAAGAATGTGAGATAGAGAATAAAAACATGGTGTAAGCCGTGATCATTCGATTGCTAATGAGCTAAAAATGATTCGCTCCTCACCTTCTCGAGTGATATTCCCTTTGAATAGGTACAGGACTGGCTCATCGTAATGAACTCGTCGTGACCAGAGAGAAAATTTTGCTATCCCTTATTTAATTATGACATTGATTCGACTGGCAGAGTATTCTGTGGTTTACTCTTTGTGTCGACAATCTAACGTTATATCTAGCAGTTCATGGGGAAATATTTGTATACAATGATAAATGTACAAAAGCGACGATATATGCCTCGTCAGTTTGCCGCGCCTTCGCCCTCTCTCCCCCTCCCATTCCCTGCTGTAATCTGTATTGCCATCTTTTTTTCTGCTGTCTTGTTTCGTTCTCGCTGGAATCTCAAGATGGATCGTTCCATTGGAACGAATCAGCTCATCCATCTCGACATTGTGCACACAATAAGGATTCTAAATGCTAAAGAAAAGCGAAGGAAAAAGAAGACGAAAGAAAAAGATCTTAGTAATTCACTAGTATGCAGTCAAATTCGGACTTTGGAAATAAAACTAAATAATTATCATTATCGTAGAATTTTTCCTTAAGATAGAGGATAAGAATAAAAATATTAAGTTTTTTCGAATAAAAACAATACACTATAAACTCTAGCTAGATTTAAAGAAAATTTTCCTTCAGGCACGTTCAAGCCTAATTCTTGATATATCTAGATGGCTAAATATAAAGAGTCAGCGGATGATGACGATAGCTTTTCCCAAACAATGATTTATTATTAGTTAATAGTTTGACATTGGTCTCCTTGTTCTTTTTTCCTGATTAACTATCCGTCTAAATTCTGCGGATCAAAACACCGCAAAGCGCACGACCGCACAAGAAAAGATGACAGTACAACGTTACCGTTTTTGTGTAGGTACATATCATCATAATATTGGAACGGTGATCTATTACGCTATTACGCTGAGCAGCTAATATTAAGCAGTAAAGTAAGAACTTTTTTGGGAGAGTACCTTGAATAACAACTCAAACATTACGTTTCATTTCACTTCAGTTGTACTGTACAATAAAACGTTAGTGACTGCATTTAAGTTATTTGCGAATAATTAATTAACCCGTTGAATTATTTGTAAACGATCCTTAAATCATGTGAAAAGAGAGTAGAAAATAATTACCATCATTGTATAAGAGGCCCATTTTAAATGGATAATGAACAAGTTGTGGACTATGACGTGGAGACACCATTTGCGTACCGTACTTAACTTCCTTTCTTTGTTGCCATTCAATAGATTGCCGTCGTTCATCTTGCTCTTTTATTATATGCCTTACATTCGTCGTATACACATTCAAGAGACTGCTCATCCATCACATGCTGCTTTTTGTGTTGTTGAGAGACGCAGTGATAAGGAATATGCAGAATAATAATTTTTTTAAAGGATAAAAGAAAAAAAAAGGTTCTGGGTCAAGTTGATCAACGAGCTGCTCGCGGCGGTCCCTCGTTGTGGCCATTTAAACTCATTTTCTCTTCTACGACGAGTTGATGCCTTGATGGTTGCCCTTTTCCGTACGTACGTAGACCGCGCCCTGCTCTTCTGTCAATAACGTATACGAGTAAAGGAAGGAGAGGGGAAACCGCATGCACGCTCGTATGTAGTTGAACTATCATCATCCATCATCGGGGTAAGAGGATGTGGCCAACATCGGAGGTCACACATCACCAAACGAGGCGGCAGGCCGGCAGCGATGTGCTGGCCAAATATATTGCGCTGTAGACAAAAGACCAATTTTTTGGCCATGGTTTTAAAAAAATGAGTGAAATTTGAAATGTGATTATTTGCTATTCAGTAACCAGAAAAATGTCCTCTGCTACCTATGATGTTTCACTTGCTTTACGTGATGGGTCTTCATGATTTAACTCTTCATCAACACTGAATTGGACGAATAAACTGAAAATTTGAAAATCTTTTTGACGACTATGCGTTTAAGACTGAGGACCAGTTACATACATGAATAACAAAAATAAAATCGACTTCTCAGATTTCGTAGAAGCAAATATGTGAGCTACGGCGTGTGCGTGCGTCTTTGAGTTTCAAAAAACACAATTTATACAGATATGGCCAGCTAGGCAGCGTACCTCACCGAGCCCAAGAAAGCTCGCTAGAGTCGGTGGCTGACATTTCTGATGGGTCACGACCGACTAAAAGAAGCGTAAAAGAAAATACAAAAAGAAGCGAGGTAACGAAGGAGATGAAGAGAAAGAAGAATGAGAGATGAAGCAAGGAAGGAGGGCACCCCTAATCCAACCCGTACAGTACGTACCGTGTGAAGGAGAGAATATATATATATACTTGTAAAGAAACAAGCTTGCGATTATTCGACAGAACAAAAACAGCTTCGTTAAATCTCAGTAAACTACCTAAAAGTACGTTGCGGTAAAGTAGCCCACGAGTAGATGCTTTTTTACGATTTGTCCCATGCTACTCGAAAAGATTACTTCTATTATTTATTGATTATAGCATTGTATATTTACCTAAATTTTATTATCAACTAACTGATTTATTAACTTGACAACAGAGCACGCAGTTTTTCTCGTTTGTTTAGAAATTTGGCTCCCAAGTTCATTTCTACAGGTATCCGACTATTTTTAAGGGAAAGAATTCTTAAGAGAGAGAAAACGTTTGTGCGTACATATATTTGACATGAATAAAGAAGAGAACAGAGGAGAATCGTGACCTAGCGCTCCGAGTTGTCGTGAGTCACGCAAAGGATATGTTAGATTCACGGCGTACAGCTAGGTGCTAGCGATCTGATTTGCCTATGATGTGTCCTAATATATCTTTGACTTGTTAAATGTGCTTATTATACAATGATTCCTACATCCAAGTGATATAATATGGCTGGCCTCGGCAATATTAACTCTCATTGTTAATTTTGAAATTGAAAAATAAATAATTAATCAGCAAAACTTAATGAGTTGCACTCTCCGTTCTTTAAGCGCTCAATAGCGATAGCCATAGTGGCCTTCAAAATGGCTTAGCGCGCAATAAAAAGAAGGGTAAATAGCGTACCGTACAAGAGTAAAATAACAAAAAATAACCAATTACACTATAAGACAAGGAGTATAATTAGAAAGATAGATTCCTTATTCCTTATATCCTTATTGTTCTTTACCAGGGTACGAATAATAATAATAACCAATAAATAAATAAATTTAAGGACTAGCATTTTATAATATAGGCCTACTGTTCTGGAATTTAAAAAATAGAAATCAGGTACTAATTTGTCCTTTTCTATTATTTCTTGAAACACATGTTACTTCCTTGAAAATGTAACTATCATACATTACCAATGTAGCCCAAACTAACCTGCTAAAAATAATTGTTTTCGCTTATTTAATGATTTACATAGTGTATATAAAAAAAAATTAGTTAGTTACATAAGAGACAAGGACCCAGCCATGAAATATAGTACGTTCAAGGGATATTTAATCAAATCGATAATTTTTTTCCTTTTTATAATTTTCACTCTCCGCTTCTAACACGAATATGATCCATGGGAGTTGTAGACTATTGAAATTCCCAGCAACGCAAAAGGCCACTCTGTATAGGAGAATTAGAAGCACTACGAGTGCCGTTGTCCGGGACATAAAAATTACAGAAGACGGTGGTGTAGCTGTACTGTCATACTATATTGGCGCCGCACACAGTAGCCTACATAACGAGCCACTTCCTTTATCTCATCCTTCATCGCGTAAGTCTTACCTTTCTTTTGTTCTGCGTTCCGAAGTCCTAAACGATCTAAAATCGGGCCAAGCTTTTTACTATAGACCCCTTTTTGCCTTTTCACGTCGTATGAGTTATACGGAGAAAAAATGTAACTCGAGAACATATAGACTTACTTCTCACGACTCTCTTCGTAGTTATCCCATTTCATATTTATGGTGTACGTACTGTCCGTCAATTCTGATGGTCCCTAGCAGTACCCTCTCATTATTGTCATTATTACAAAATAATTGTCTTTCTTAAACGAGAGATCTCGTCCATTTACTTAAGTGGCTTGGACCTTGAAAAGTAGTATCAGCCTCCTTTTAATTTAATTGGAAGCGCGCATCTTCTCTTTATCCCCAAAAGGCTGAATTTTTCTAGTCGTTTGTAAGTTTACTATTTTGATGGGACACGAAGTGATTAAAAGTATACGATTATAGATTTGTATAATGAGTTATAATATTGTGCGTTAAAAAAAAACTATTTTTCGTTTATTCTCTTAACCTATATACACTAGGAAACCTGTAAATCACAATCTTTCATGAAAACTAAGATTAGTAATTTATACATATAGTAATTAGTAAACATGATAGGAATGATAAGGCTTTGATTTGCTCTGCCAATAAAGGGTTGCTGATACAAAGGAAAATGATTTATCTACAACGCAACGGATCGGAAAGCCAAACAGAATCCATGGATCCAACATTTGTCAGGTTTGTGAATGGAACCTGCTGTACTGTGTTTGGTACTCCCATTAAGTTTAAGGAAAGAACTTATTTCTTTATTATTCAGCATTTTGGGAATGTCCACATGCATAAGAAAGGGATAAAGGGAGAAAACTCGCCCGCATTATCCACGTAAAGAAAGGGATAACAATTGGGAATCCCGCCATTTACAACAATTGGCTTCCTTCCAAACATCACCAAAAAGAGCTACTATTCTAGGTAATATAACTTGAGTTAATTAAGTTTTAGTGTTATTTACCAAATTTTAAAACTTTAATGAGAAAAAAAATGTATTAAGTGCAAAATGTAGGTTCCGATATGCAAAAAAAAAAAGAAAGAAAGAAAGAAATCCATTAAAGGATTACGATAGAGAGTGCAGTTTGATGCTATTAGTCTGCTTTCAGAATTGATTTAAATTCAACAATTAGCATTTTATAACTGCATTTGATAATCAATTCCCAAGCATGAATAAACTTAAAGAGGAAGGTACATTTAAAATTAAGAGAACTGGAAGGAAGGCATTAGATACGGTTCTCATTAAAGCGGGCCCTTGCGAGGCACCAAGCTCAGCACACAAAATGAATCATTGTGTATTCATCTTGCTGGACGACCCCTTGCTCGGTTACATTGCCGCTTGAAATTGACTAATGGCTCCTATGTTTAGAATAGAAGAAGAACAAAACATGAGCTCAACAGAGCACTGAAGGAGCCAACGAGCACGAAGCATCAGCTCATCGATATGTCGGACCTGATAACGGCAGAAGCAACGTAACAGACGGCCCATAGCCCCCAGCCGAGTATCCGTCAAAGTATGTGCATGTTTGAACTCTCTTCAGCAAGCTGTATAATCCTGCTCCTCATCTTGTATAGTTCCTTTGCATTACTGTTTTTTCCTTAAAGGTTTCCTCTCCCTCTATTACTCTTGACTTTTAAACTTTGGCGAACAAATCAAACCAACACAAAAGAAACATGACGTTCTCCTTCAAGCGTATTTCCTTACGGTTTAACTTCTGAACAAGTCACAAGAATATTGACTTATTTCTATCATTTTGATAGCGTTTATTAAAATTATGCTGGGGAAAATACCACAGAAGTACCATTTCCAATTTTCCCCTATCTACACCTAATTATATACAATATTTGAAAACACAGAAGCAAACTTGATCGCTAACCTACCGGTAGTTCTTCTCCAAAAACTAAGAAAGATTTCTTTTTTACCAGTCACGTTACCTAGAATAATATCGAAGCAAACCCGTTTGAAGTAGTTCCAATGTTTGCCCGATTCCGATGTCGAAAAAAGTTTGAATCTGAATTTTAAATTTTTTTAGTGTCAAATAAAATTGATTTGAATTTAGTTTAATATTTTCTTGAATCAACATTTTGGTTTTTGACTGTTAAAAAAGTCCGATGAGCACCTCCCGGCTCCTGCAAAGCGAATCAGAATTGGAGCGTTGCTCGAAAAACAAAGATATCGGTAGGGAGTTGTCGATGTTTGTCAAGTACCCAGCGTCAAGAATATTGCATGGTATCAAAATAAACTACAGTAAGATAGCAAAGCGCGCTTTGAAGTTCGCCGGGTTGATATGAGTAATTTAGTTCCACTGAATCATCTTTAAAACAAATATTACGCGCGTATTGGTAAATCGGCGGGCAAGTTAAGTCGGTTAAAAAGGCGGCAAACTATGGTCGAATTTATCGCGACTGCGGCCGGCAAAATGGTCGGTAAAGAACCGGCTAATTGGCTATTTCGATCGGGCCTGCTGCCAGCATATTCGCCATATATAGATATGATCAATTTTAGTTCATTTCCAACTATTTATTCCCATAAGATGGCGTTGACACTAGCGCCACCGCTAGTTTTAAGCACATTTTAACTGATTTCATTAACTTAAATTCAATATTTTTTTACCGGATGACAATCTGTTTAAAGAGTGGAAAATTCTGCATCTTTTGAGTCCTAGTTTGTCCATTTTGGTGTTAATGTAATCGAGTTGTTACTAGTTACCGGCACAGACACACAGAGCACGGTTAAAATTTCCATGCTACCGGATTAGCAGCGCCGCCTACGCGTCGGCAATTAGCTAGTTACCTAGTTTTACCTAGTTGTTTTACTAATACATTTATTATTTTTTTGATCCAAATTAAAAAAATTTCTACGACTTTAACCAATCAATTTGAATTTTTAATTTATTCCGAAAATGAATTTATTTGAAATAGAATTTTATATATAATTTTAAAATAAAATGAATCGGTCTTTTCTAACTTACAGACATTCTCTCGTTGTGTCGCTGAAACTGCAATTAAAAGCAACCGTACCTATCAATTTAAGTTTTAAACCATTCGCCCATGCTGATTGGTGTATGTAGTTGGTGCTTTTGTTGTATTTCGGATGGTAAACATTCTTGATTTATTTCCAAAAGTAAATAATACCCGCTTTTCGCAGAAATAGATGTAATGCGCACAGCTCCAACCTTGGCTCTAGAAGGTTGATGGTACAAGAAGGGTCAAACAAGTTTAATCCTGAGTTCTTGCATACAGTAGCGACTAGCGACTAGCGGCTCGCTAAACGGGACGAGTTACGCACCCTTCCCCTCGCCCCATTTTGTGAATTTTCCCAGTTAGCGGGTGTCCCGTTTTGCGAGCTACTGTAGTATGATTTCGAGTCAAAATTGAGTCAAAAATTACCATTATTGATATACATTTAACAAAGAAAATGCCGAGAATTCTTCGATACAAACATTTTTTCAGAAAAACTTGCAGACGAAGTATTAAATGTTTAAATAAAAAAAAAATAGCTTCACGTAAATAAAAAAGATTTCTAAATCTTGCACTTGACAGATTAGCAAATAAACGAAGAAAACGCGCTCCCAATAACGTTTACGGAAAGCCCGCTTACCTTCGCGCAACTTGCGCATAAAATCTGCGCCGTCGTTTTATCTCTGCATCTTGTTAACTTTGCCGGTTTGCCACCGCATTAAGCTTTTGAATTAAACAATTTAAAAAATAGATGTTTTTGTCCTATGAACTTTTAGGGAGAAAATAGTCTTTTCTAGTCTTGGGTCTACTTCAATAATCATGATAGCAGCGTTGATTTGGACCAGTGGGATAATTTCCCACTTCTTTTGGAAGTTTTCGTTCTTAGAATTTATAAATGAAACTATAATGCTTTTTAAAGATGAAATGATACTGTTAATTAGATTGATTCCTTTCCGGTTTTTCCCCTTCATATAAACCGCTGATTTCGTATAGAAAAAAAGTTCATGTAAGAAAAGAAAGACAAAGATGGAAAATGCATTTGTGCTATTGAACGACAATCTATACAAATGTGTCAGAAGAATGTTTGTTTTAGTTGCCCAACATTCCTGCATAGTTTCAGAACTTCTTGGCTCCAAACATTCATTTTCACCGAGAATTTCGACTTATTTTATTATATACATATATATATATATATATATATATATATATTGTAGGTATGTATAAGTTTTTAGGTTTGAGAAGAAAGGGGGAGAAAGAAGTCTTCTAATCGTTATTTCCATCTCGTTGGGATTTTCTTACCTATTCCCTGGCTTTCATGCTTTCTCCGACTTGCCCACCTGCATATATAAATAGACCTAGGAGGTTAAGAAGGATGGGCAACTTTGACGAGGACGATGGGTCTCATCTCTCTTTCAGGTTCTGAGTTGCTTCAGACGACAGGCCAGCGCGCACAGGTATAACAGGTCGGTTAACCACGTGAAACCTTCATAAATGGGCTAGAGGACTAACGAATTCTTTTCCTTTTTCTCTCTTTCAAAGTTCTCCTTCGTTTTTCTCCTTCACCAACGAGTATAACAGCTCATTATTCAAGTCGGACGCTGCAGATGAATCAGTGAGAAGAGCATTTTATAATTAATCTTGTACGTTACAGAAATTCTTTTTCTTCTTCTTTTGATTTTCTTGCTGTAAGAAAATAAGACGATTATTTTTGCTTTATGTATGAAAGAAACTAGTATGACTTTCATGCAAATTTGATTGGAGGAACGATCAATCTAGTTTAAATTGTTTTAAAACTCATCAATGAGGAGCGAACCTGTAATATAAAATTAATCGCCAACCAACCCGTATGTACAATGGTAGAAAATCCATTACCGGTAGGTACTTAAAAAGCAAAATCAATATCTTATCAGGTAACAGGAATGAAAGCTGTAATACCATACCAAATCCGTTCCAGTACTGAACTAGTTTTTTTTTATTATAACAATTTTTAGAATCCTTTCTGTAATTTATATATATTATTGGGGAAGTACGGTAACTAGTTTGGACATTGTTAGGACTTCCCGACTTAAGTAGATCCCTCACCAAACAAAAAGACATATATTTATCGAATGCATTGACCATTTTACATGTACCATTTTCATTAGCAGATGGGTTTGAAGAAGAACTTTTTTTAATGACCGTAGATTCTAATGATAAAAACTGAAAAGACCCTTGCGCTTAAACCAGTTATATCTTTTCTCAGTAATAACGACTAACACGCAGTACACAGTTGTCATATAAAGTATTGCCACAAAACATCAACATCAATCTAAAATTTTCATCATTATTGATCAGGTATTGAGGTATTGTATACTGCCTCGTATAGTCTTCAATCTAAAAACAGGGGAAAATATAAGTGCATCTAAACGTGTAAGTAGAGGTTGTGAGAAAGTGAAAAAGTTTCTTCTGAAAAGTTACTGTTACTGAAGTGCCGTAAAAGAAGAAAAGGAATACTAGAACGGGCCGAACGGCATTAAACTAATGACAGAACAGCACCGCCACCAGGATAGAGGAGACCTATTAGGTACCTTCATTTAAAAAAGTGCGTATGTATTAATTTAAGGTACTATGTGTAAAGATTTGAAGCGGCGATCAGAAAAGAGATAAACAGCTAAAAACACCATGCCCGAGTGCCGGTTCGTAAGAGCACCTAGAAGAAGCAACAATGATTCAAGGCAAGTATAAAAATTATATAGTAATGAATCAAATTGCCCATTTCCACTTTTATTCGTGTAAAAAGTATTGTCAATCCATTTTTGAAAGGATTACCCTACTTCCTTTTTTAATTCTTCTTGGTTTAAGGATTATAATTGATTGCCGTGTCTCGTTCATTGAATCGTCTCTCATTCCGCACGATCCGCACACAATTTTGACCTTTGGAACGACCACATATATTTCGATCGAATGTTCTGTAACAGCTCAAATTTCGCTTAGTTTACTATACTGCTGCTGAGATCTATTTTACGGCGGCTTCTTTTTTCGCTTTGAAGGGCGAAATAAGTGGCGGCAAAACCTTAAAGGGAAAGCTACAATAAGAAGAAGAAAATGGAAGAGACGTCTCTTAAAGAGCGCAGGTGCAATTAGAGCACTCAGACAGCCATAAATTTTTTTACCCGCCGCCATGATACTGCCTACCGTGTTTTCTTTTTAGCTACCAATTTTCTTCTTATTTAGGTTTTTTTACATGTTATCCCCCTCTATTGGTTGTACCTTAAACTGACAATTTCCATGTCAGGGGTCACGCCTGCAGTAGAACATCGAATTCCAATCCTGATTTCTGTTTGTGGATTGTTCTTATGTGAAAATCTGGCTATGTATAACTATAGGAAATAAGGAAATATTTCACATATGTTTCTGCCGATTTTGGTCGAAAAATATTGAGTTAATCCAGCCAAATATAAGCCGGCCAACTGACCGTTAAATAAGCTGGAAAATTTGTCGGATATATCGGGCATGTGGCCGGCAAAGTAGTCTGTATAAAAGCTGGAAAACAGGTCTATTTTGTATTTATCGGGACTGCGGTCGGCAAATTTGTAGGTTGAGCTACACATTAACTTTCTACTTTAATTAAGCCTGAGGCCGGAAAATTAGTCGGTAAAGGAGTTGGCAAAGCATCCGGAAAACTGTCCGGTCCAATCGGGCCTGCGGCCGGCAAATTTGCCGAAAACATGACAAAATTCAAACAAAATTCAAATTAAATTTTGTATTACCATAAGATGACGTAGACACTAGCAACACCGCTAATTTTAAACCTTTTTAAATTGATTTCATTACTTAAACTTAATATTTTAAAGCCAAATTATAAACTCTCAGGAAAAAAATCTGGTTGCTTTGAGCCTAATTCGTCCATTTTAGTCATATTTAAATTGAGTTCTTACCGGAACAGACACACACACAGAAACACAGAGACGCGATTAAATTCCCATACTACCGGATTAAAAGCTACGCGTGTTTTTTTCCCTCTTCGCTCAAAAAACAAAGAAAGAATGAAAAACGACACTGTCTCGCAATAATTAAAGTAGTGGCTCAAAATATGCAGTTTTCCCCCTGTCTATTGATTGTAATAAGGGGTTTGTGAGATTCGGCAATGTTGATTTTGTATATTGAGACGTTTCCCCATGACTTTTGTTTTTAAGTGCGATTACGTAACGTGAGTTTCTTGCGCTCAGTGGCGGCCATCTTGAGCTTTTCTTTTTTGCGTCGTACTGGTGTGACTCTTTATTCAGCGACATCGCCCTACTGAACAATGGCTCACAACAATTCCAGACCCATTTGGTGCCGATCTCAATCTTATGGATGACAATTTAGATCTTTCACTTCCTTACGGAGCTGGAAATTTTGGTCTAAACGATGATGCTTTTGCTGACCAGTTCATAGCTGGTATCCTTGGTGCGCACGCTACTGCCGCTCCCTCCTCTCTCCCAGTCGATGACATTCAGAGGCAGGTGAAAGCTATCATGGAACAAATTCTTGCATTTCATCGGGAGGATCAAGACCGTCAACGCCGGGAAAAGGTTAATGACGTCGTTCGCGCACTCAGTCGTCAACACATAGGAGAGCGCACTGGATCCGTTCCAAGGCCAACAATGTCCACCCCACGACCGACTCCTTCATTTCGCGAACGTGACCCTCCTGCTCTTCGTCCGATCAACACCCGTGGATTGAATAAGCTCGACAAGCTTTCGGAGGACGTCTCCCTCCAGGATTTCGAGATGTGGAGATCACAATGGAACAACTTTTGCAAGCTCAACGATCTGCCTTCGTTCCCTATCAACCAGCAAGTGTTTGCCCTTCGTATGGTGATGTCAACAAAGATGCTCCAAACAATTGAACTTGTACTTGGCATCTCCCCGTCTATTGTTGCATCGCCTACATACACCTTGGACAAGATAAAAAAACACCTACGTAAGAAAAAGAGCGTCGCCCTCGACCGTCTATAGTTTGAACAATGCTGTCAACAGACGGGTGAAACTTTTGACCAATTTTATATCCGTTTGCAACGGATCGTCGCTTATGCTAGTTTGTGCGCCCATTGTTTTGAAGAACGGATGACGACCAGGATCATCGTCGGTTTCGCGGACGGAGAAGTTCGCAGCAAGAAGCTCCTAGCTAAAGAAGAGTTTCCATCCCTAAAGCGAACTGATATTCGCCGAATTCGCACACGTCTTTCGCTCTTCGTCTCATGATCTTCCCGTTATGACTGAACCGTCTATGAAGATCGAGCTACGAGATGACGCCGTCCCTTAGTCAGTCAACGGCGCTCGCAGCATCCCTTTTGCTCAACGGGATACGGTCAAGAAGATGCTCGACGACATGGTGCAGCAAGGTGTTATTGCTTCCGTTACTGAATGGTGCCATCCTCTAGTCATCGCTCCAAAGCTCAACGGAAAGCTTCGCCGCTGAACCGTTATGTAGAGCGGCCCTTTTACCCTCTGGTGACGCCCGTGGACGCCGTCGCTAACGTCTCAACAGAGCCCGCATCTTCACCACTTTCGACGCAACGAACGGATATTGGCAGGTCCCTCTGGACGAGGACAGCCAGCTGTTAACTACGTTGAGATTCCTTGTCTACAACGTTTGAAGGAGCGCACGTCACCCCCTTGGGTATCGAGCGAACCAAAAGGAGAGCCCGTCAAACTGTCTACTGGCCCGGACTGACGAGCGACAACACCAAAACCGTCCGCTCTTGTGAAGCTGTCCAGCGGATGCTTCCCAGTTCTGTCAGGGAACCTATGGAAATGGAGCCGGAGCCGACTCGCGTCTTCGAAGACTGTTCCGCCGACCTGTTCCAGTACGGAAGCAACAACTACCTCATCTACGCGGATCGCCTCTCTGGCTGACACGCCGTAACGGCCTGGTTGGGTAAAACTCTTTCGTCAGGAGATGTTATTGCAGCTTTGAAGAAGAATTTTGTAGACCTTAGCATCCCGGTTCAACTCCGATCAGATAGCGGCCCTCAGTTTGCATCCGACAAAATTTCTCCCTTCTTCGTGAAATGGGGCGTCAACTAGTAGATGTGGACAAGAGAAGGCGACCGAATCGCGGATGATGCTCCTATTCATGACGGTTTCAGTCTTACTTGTAGACATGATAAAAAGAAAGAGAGGGTGTCAAACAGTCTAATTCTGGAGGATGCAAAAAAGACGTTCATTGGTTGAGGATATCCTCCTTCTCCGTTGCGACCAGCAGTTGAATAGTAGAGGTTGGAGAAAGGCCATCTAGGGACCTCACAATAACAGTTTCCCTCACTATCAGATCCAGGGTTGGGGGGGGGGGGGGCACGGGCAAGATATCGATAGTTAGATACCGGTGAGACAGCGATAGTTACTGCGTTCCTGCGCTGAGATGATACGAGAAGATTCCCAATGGTCTTCCTGGAAATAACGCCCCGCCCATGCTGATCAATATGAGAAAGTTTGGGTTCTAATAAAGTACGGAATACGGAGTACGGAATACGGATGTCGTTACTAAACGGCTGAAATCGTCGTATGGAAACTTTTAATTAAACGACAGGAAACTGCCTGGTATTAAATAGTACAATATGATATGACAAATAAAGTTTTAAAAAGTTGGTAAGGATATTTACGATAGAATACGGTATGATACTATACACCAAACTTTTTTTAGCATGAATTGTTAAAGCAATGAATTGTTGTTAGGTCCTTAAAGTAACCACTTCGATTCGTTTTCCAAGAATTTTTTTTTTCGTTTTTAATTATTATTTTTTCATACGTTGGAAATCTTATTTCCCTGATTTCTTATATTTTCTTTGAACCGTTTTAACATTTAGGAGTGCGGTTGGTGAGTAGAGCCTGAAGAGATAAGGAGAAAAGAGAAAGAGGAACAGTAATTTGTTTGTAATACAGTGCATTACAATGTTTGAACCATTCTAATTTTTCGAGATTCAATAAGGGTTGAGGTGTTAATTAGCAGTCCAAGAGATCTTGGTGGGTTCCATGAGAAATGGTTTCTTGAAAATGTTAGGTCCTTAAAGTAACCACTTCGATTCGTTTTCCAAAAAATGTTTTTTCGTTTTTAAGTATTATTTTTTCACACGTTGGACATCTTATTTCCCTGATTTCTTATATTTTCTTTGAACCGTTTTAACATTTAGGAGTGCGGTTGGTGAGTAAAGCCTGAAGAGATAAGGAGAAAAGAGAAAGAGGAACAGTAATTTGTATCTAATGCAGTGCATTTCAATGTTTGAACCATTCTAATTTTTCGAGATTCAATAAGAGTTGAGGTGTCAATTAGCAGTCCAAGAGATCTTGGTGGGTTCCATGAGAAATGGTTTCTTGAAAATGTTAGGTCCTTAAAGTAACCTCTTCGATTCGTTTTCCAAGTTTTTTTTTTGTTTTTAAGTATTATTTTTTTATACGTTGGATATCTTATTTCCCTGATTTCTTATATTTTCTATGAACCGTTCCAATATTTTGAAGTGCAGTTGGTGAGTAGAGCCTGAAGAGATAAGGAGAAAAGAGAAAGAGGAACAGTAATTTGTTTCTAATACAGTGCATTAGAATGGTTGAATCATTCTTACTTTTAGCGATTCAATAAGGAGTGTAGAGTTTCAACTATTCCATGTAGAGTTCGAGGAACTGTTATAAGAACCTGTGTGAACCGTGCTTCGGCCATTCAAGTGACGACGAGAAGAGGGTGACACGAGTATACAGAGTTATACATAGAAAATAGCTTTACTTTTATAGATTCAATAAAAGTTGAGGTGTTAATTAGGAGTCCATGAGATCTTGGTGGGTTCCATGAGAAATGGTTTCATGAAAATGTTAGGTCCTTAAAGTAACCACTTCGATTCGTTTTCCAAGATTTTTTTTTTCGTTTTTAATTATTATTTTTTCATACGTTGAAAATCTTATTTCCCTGATTTCATATATTTTCTTTGAACCGTTCCAACATTTAGGAGTGCGGTTCCATGAGAAATGGTTTCATGAAAATGTTAGGTCCTTAAAGTAACCACTTCGATTCGTTTTCCAAAAAATGTTTTTTCGTTTTTAAGTATTATTTTTTCACACGTTGGACATCTTATTTCCCTGATTTCTTATATTTTCTATGAACCGTTCCAATATTTTGAAGTGCAGTTGGTGAGTAGAGCCTGAAGAGATAAGGAGAAAAGAGAAAGAGGAACAGTAATTTGTTTCTAATACAGTGCATTTCAATGTTTGAACCATTCTAATTTTTCGAGATTCAATAAGAGTTGAGGTGTTAATTAGGAGTCCAAGAGATCTTGGTGGGTTCCATGAGAAATGGTTTCTTGAAAATATTAGGCCCTTAAAGTAACCTTTTCGATTCGTTTTCCAAAAAATGTTTTTTCGTTTTTAAGTATTATTTTTTCACACGTTGGATTTCCCTGATTTCTTATATTTTCTTTGAACCGTTTTAACATTTAGGAGTGCGGTTGGTGAGTAAAGCCTGAAGAGATAAGGAGAAAAGAGAAAGAGGAACACTAATTTGTATCTAATACAGTGCATTTCAATGTTTGAACCATTCTAATTTTTCGAGATTCAATAAGAATTGAGGTGTTAATCAAAAGTCCATGAGAACTTGGTGGGTTATATGAGAAATGGTTTCATGAAAATGTTAGGTCCTTAAAGTAACCACTTCGATTCGTTTTCCAAGATTTTTTTTTTCGTTTTTAATTATTATTTTTTCATACGTTGAAAATCTTATTTACCTGATTTCTTATATTTTCTTTGAACCGTTCCAACATTTAGGAGTGCGGTTCCATGAGAAATGGTTTCATGAAAATGTTAGGTCCTTAAAGTAACCACTTCGATTCGTTTTCCAAAAAATGTTTTTTCGTTTTTAAGTATTATTTTTTCACACGTTGAAAATCTTATTTCCCTGATTTCTTATATTTTCTTTGAACCGTTTTAACATTTAGGAGTGCGGTTGGTGAGTAAAGCCTGAAGAGATAAGGAGAAAAGAGAAAGAGGAACACTAATTTGTATCTAATACAGTGCATTTCAATGTTTGAACCATTCTAATTTTTCGAGATTCAATAAGAGTTGAGGTGTTAATCAAAAGTCCATGAGAACTTGGTGGGTTATATGAGAAATGGTTTCTTGAAATTGTTTGGTCCTTCAAGTAACAACTTCGATTCGTTTTCCAAAAATTAAGTTTTTTTCTCGTTTAAATATTATTTTGTCACATGTTGGAAATCTTATTTCTCTTATTTCTTTTATTTTCTTTGAACCGTTCCAACATTTAGGAGTGCGGTTGGTGAGTCAGGTTGAGCCATTCAAGTGACGACGAGAAGAGGGTGACACGAGTATACAGAGTTATACATAGAAAATAGCTTTACTTTTATAGATTCAATAA
This sequence comes from Chydorus sphaericus, assembly GCA_030141595.1. Taxonomy (NCBI): domain Eukaryota; kingdom Metazoa; phylum Arthropoda; class Branchiopoda; order Diplostraca; family Chydoridae; genus Chydorus; species Chydorus sphaericus. The sequence continues at coordinate 63,518 of JASBVH010000091.1, read as the reverse complement.
AAGTTGAGGTGTTAATTAGAAGTCCATGAGATCTTGGTGGGTTCCATGAGAAATGGTTTCATGAAAATGTTAGGTCCTTAAAGTAACTACTTCGATTCGTTTTCGAAGTATTTTTTTCGTTTTTAAGTATTATTTTTTCATACGTTGGAAATCTTATTTCCCTGATTTCTTTTATTTTCTTTGAACCGTTTCAACATTTAGGAGTGCGGTTGGTGAGTAGAGCATGAAGAGATGAGGAAGTGTTATTTGGTACCAACCAGAGTACATTAGAATATTTGAACCATTCTAATTTTTGAAGATTCAATAATTTTATTTTTCCGTGATTTTTTTTATTGTTGCAAATCTTATTTCTCTGATCTTATTTCTTTGTCGGGTAGATCATACAGAGTGGCTTTGTGTTTAAATTGCAAGGGGTTCTATTATAAATTTTAAATCTTTTTAATTTTTTAAGATGATATTAGGATTCGATACGGAATGTCTGATTAGAGTACGTACTGGGAGAAGTTCAAAGGGTTTCTAAGAGCGCTAAGATACATTTTTTGTGTTGTACCGGATCCTGTGATATCGGATCTCTTTATCGTTTTATTGGGGGCGGAAAGAAGCGTTCAGTATGCCGCCTTCAAGCGATCACATAGAAACTATTTTGTATCATACAAACTATATCGTGAATTCCTATTAAATCGACAATATCGGGATGAACAAAAAAAATAAAAGTCTCAAGGAACGTCACGAGGACGAACCAATTCGGGATAAGTCCCTTAATGGACGTGGATTCAAAAGAGAGGAGTAAAGGGTACAACAACCTAAATAAATATTGCATCTCAACCAAAGATTGTTTATGATATTAACACGAAGTTAATCAGCATAAAAATTCGTTTCCGATGATACGAAATATATTGGAAATAGAAATAAAAATATAATTTGAATCGAAAGAAATGAATTGCGAGACGCAGAGATCCAGATGTTTTTTTCGTTTTTAAGTATTATTTTTTCATACGTTGGAAATCTTATTTCCCTGATTTCTTATATTTTCTTTGAACCGTTTTAACATTTAGGAGTGCGGTTGGTGAGTAGAGCCTGAAGAGATAAGGAGAAAAGAGAAAGAGGAACAGTAATTTGTTTCTAATACAGTGCATTACAATGTTTGAACCATTCTAATTTTTCGAGATTCAATAAGAGTTGAGGTGTTAATCAAAAGTCCATGAGAACTTGGTGGGTTATATGAGAAATGGTTTCTTGAAATTGTTTGGTCCTTCAAGTAACAACTTCGATTCGTTTTCCACAAATTAAGTTTTTTTCTTGTTTAAATATTATTTTTTCATACGTTGAAAATCTTATTTACCTGATTTCTTATATTTTCTTTGAACCGTTCCAACATTTAGGAGTGCGTTTCCATGAGAAATGGTTTCATGAAAATGTTAGGTCCTTAAAGTAACCACTTCGATTCGTTTTCCAAAAAATGTTTTTTCGTTTTTAAGTATTATTTTTTCACACGTTGGACATCTTATTTCCCTGATTTCTTATATTTTCTATGAACCGTTCCAATATTTTGAAGTGCAGTTGGTGAGTAGAGCCTGAAGAGATAAGGAGAAAAGAGAAAGAGGAACAGTAATTTGTTTCTAATACAGTGCATTACAATGTTTGAACCATTCTAATTTTTCGAGATTCAATAAGAGTTGAGGTGTTAATCAAAAGTCCATGAGAACTTGGTGGGTTATATGAGAAATGGTTTCTTGAAATTGTTTGGTCCTTCAAGTAACAACTTCGATTCGTTTTCCACAAATTAAGTTTTTTTCTTGTTTAAATATTATTTTTTCATACGTTGAAAATCTTATTTACCTGATTTCTTATATTTTCTTTGAACCGTTCCAACATTTAGGAGTGCGTTTCCATGAGAAATGGTTTCATGAAAATGTTAGGTCCTTAAAGTAACCACTTCGATTCGTTTTCCAAAAAATGTTTTTTCGTTTTTAAGTATTATTTTTTCACACGTTGGACATCTTATTTCCCTGATTTCTTATATTTTCTATGAACCGTTCCAATATTTTGAAGTGCAGTTGGTGAGTAGAGCCTGAAGAGATAAGGAGAAAAGAGAAAGAGGAACAGTAATTTGTTTCTAATACAGTGCATTACAATGTTTGAACCATTCTAATTTTTCGAGATTCAATAAGAGTTGAGGTGTTAATCAAAAGTCCATGAGAACTTGGTGGGTTATATGAGAAATGGTTTCTTGAAATTGTTTGGTCCTTCAAGTAACAACTTCGATTCGTTTTCCAAAAATTAAGTTTTTTTCTCGTTTAAATATTATTTTGTCATATGTTGGAAATCTTATTTCTCTTATTTTCTTTGAACCGTTTTAACATTTAGGAGTGCGGTTGGTGAGTAGAGCCTGAAGAGATAAGGAGAAAAGAGAAAGAGGAACAGTAATTTGTTTCTAATACAGTGCATTAGAATGGTTGAATCATTCTTACTTTTAGCGATTCAATAAGAAGTGTAGAGTTTCAACTATTCCATGTAGAGTTCGAGGAACTGTTATAAGAACCTGTGTGAACCGTGCTTAGGCCATTCAAGTGACGACGAGAAGAGGGTGACACGAGTATACAGAGTTATACATAGAAAATAGCTTTACTTTTATAGATTCAATAAAAGTTGAGGTGTTAATTAGGATTCCATGAGATCTTGGTGGGTTCCATGAGAAATGGTTTCATGAAAATGTTAGGTCCTTAGAGTAACCACTTCGATTCGTTTTCCAAGATTTTTTTTTTCGTTTTTAATTATTATTTTTTCATACGTTGAAAATCTTATTTCCCTGATTTCATATATTTTCTTTGAACCGTTCCAACATTTAGGAGTGCGGTTCCATGAGAAATGGTTTCATGAAAATGTTAGGTCCTTAAAGCAACCTGTCCGCTACTAGGGGAGACAAACCTTTGTCTCCTCAGTGTACCGTGATTGAGTCGAAGGTTTGTCTCCAGCCATTTCTTTTTTCTCTCATATCTTTTTTATTTATTTATATTTCGGCGTCGGGTTTGGATAAATAAAACGAGAAAACTTTTCTCTTTTTATTGATATATATGGCTGCCCGAAAAAATTTTATCGGATTTTCACCCTTTTTCCTGGTGCGATATTTCCCGTTCCTTAGGGAGACGAAGGTTTCTCTCCAGTCATCTTTTCTATCGCTTATATCTTTTTTATTCTTCACTATTTTCACATCGGGTTTTTATTAAACAATCCAGGAAACTTTTCTCTTTCTATTGGTATGTCTGATTTTATGAAACTCGTTTACCGATTTTTTTCTCAAATTTAGCTAGTTTTTCTTTACCGCATGGGTTGTACGGCTGGAGTAGCTCACAGCTTTAAAAATCCATTTCCACCTTTTAGATTTCCTATCCGTTTTATTTAGAACTGTTGTAATATAATTCAACTTTCCACCTTTTAGTTTGGAATTCTAAGTTATAGAAAGTATAATTAACTGTCAAAATTCATTTCAATTATTTTTTTTAATTAGGGGAATAAATAAGGAATTAGTTTTTATTTTTATTAGGTTTTAGTTTTAGGAACATCCTTAAACGTCCTAAAGTTATATAAGCATTAAGTTGTATTTTATTTAAGTGTTTAATTTAGTTATTTTTTATACAAGTTAATTTTGTTAATTGTAATATTTTTGAATTCCTGTAATTGATTTTTTATTTGAATTGTTTTTTTAAAATTCGTTTGTTGGTAACCAATGTAGACAGTTGCACAATCTTTTTAGATTTCACGATTGAAATTTGATAATATAACATGATGAGTGTAAAAATTGTGAAAGAAATTTTTATTTTTTATTTAGGGAATCTTCATAAGAAGCAATCCTGAAATTTGAGGTGTACAAGAGTTATTTATTTATTTAATCATATTTAAGAATATCTTAAGGTTTTGTAATCACATGATTTTTATTTGTTTTATGTGGTTTACATTTACCATTTAGAAATTTAAACCTTACAGATGCTCTTCCAGTCGGATGGTTTATTTCTTTCTCGGATACATAATTCCTTATTCCACCTAGAAAGTGTCTGCTGTATATTTACAAAGTAACTAGCAATTTATTTACATAATAATACAACTCATGTTTGTAAAATTAATCGATTGCTGAGGTTTTTTTTTTGGTTGGTAGAACAAACGTGCGCTTATGGATGGCAGTGATGACTTAATCTCTGCACCCAGAAATTAAAAGTTAACTCACAGAAATAGAACTTGCATCATAAGAAACAAATGTCTAACCCTAAAAATACGTCAAATTCACAGACATGAAAAATCTTAGGTAAAATGAATATTTAACACACAGTGGAATAAATAAATATTAGCCCTACAGCAAAGTTTTGAGTGATGTTAAAAACTTTCTTTAAGAAATATTGTGTAACTTGTTGCTATTTTTAAAAATGTTCTTTCCCTACGGTATGTAACATCACCATTATTTTTAAAACAACGAATACAAGGAACGCATCGAAACTTTTACATCATGGGAGTAGCATTAAGATTAGGCCAACACTTGTTGAAAGTCATCTACTTCTAGAAATCAACCAGGTACATCTTCTAATCACTTTAAATGATCTGTAATATATAACCAAACAAGTATTATTATTTTAGTTTTTTATTCAAGGAAGCAACAGACAAGACAGTTTTGGAATTGATTATTATAATTGCACACGTCAAAACAAAACAAGAATGCAAGTAGCTTAACGCATTTTCTTCATGCCATCTGCTGGTAGAAAAAGAAAGCTAATCGTGTAATAGTTTCGTCTGCATTGTCATTGCTTTTAAGCCCCTATAATAAATCATTCCCTTCAAATGTCATGTCAATGACCTCCACATTTTTAAAAGGCTTATTTTCAATAATTGACTTCAACTCTTTCATAAAAAAACAATGTCTTCTTCTGATTTGAATGACTATTCTGATACTGAGTCTGATGGAGACAATGATGTTTTGGCAACGTTATTGGTTAAAGAAAGGAAAGCCGCTGGTAGAAGGATTGCTGAACGCGATAAGAAGCAAGCATTAAGGCTTAAGGGATTGCAATCTAGTAAGACGGGAAAAAAGTCTCGTAAAGTCCCGATCTACCAAGAATCTTGGGAAGAAAGGGTTATGAAAATGGCCCCTGAAGAATGGAGGACAGTTGACAGGAAAATGGTCAATCAGTTGGATTCTGTCAGAAATCAACTGAAATCAATGCAAAATGAATTTGGTGTGGGATATATTCTAAATGTTATTTGTCCTAATAAAAAAGAAGTCACATTTTACACCACTGTGGATGGAAGTTTAATGAATCGAATGGGTCTAGGAGAAGAGTTTACAAAGACCAATGACTGTGGCAAACTTCTGGAGAGCCAATGGGCGAAATTTGGAAGAAAATTTCAAAGAAACAGATTGAGTAAGGTTTATTTATTATTTTTATTGTTTAACTAAAATAATATTATTGTATTTATAGGGAAACGAGCACAAGAGAAACAAGAAAAAGATGGTGAAGGATCGTCATCTTTAAAGGTATATTTATCTTCTTGCTTAATACGATACACTAGTCCCTATTATATACAATAAAGTTAAAACATTTTGAAATTAGGAAAAAAGAAATGATAATGTTGATGCTCAGCAATTTCAAACTAGCCAGAAGGATTCAACAAAGAAAAATACCCATCGTCGTAAGTATCTATTTTAAAAACTCATTTTGAAATTCGGAAGATTTTCTTATATTTTATGAACACTTGCATTTTAGGAAAGAAAGGCCAAGAAGAAAATGAAAGAAATGGAAAAGTCTCCCTCATTACCGTAAAGATTATCAACTAAATTTAAAAGATAAAGAACATTTTTTAAGTTTTTTTTCTTTTAAATAGACGAAAAAAAGTCTTGATTCACTCGAATCCCAACCTGTGGAGTCTATTATCAAGAAAAAATCAGGAAAGAATATGCCCCGTAATTATCGAGCTTGAGAATTCCTAAAACAAGTATTTAATTTAATAATTTGTAACACATTTTTTTAGAAACGCGAGTTGAAGGAACAAATGAAGTAAATGGCGAACGTTCGCCATCTGTGGTAATCATTCTCACTTCATTTGACAATTTACATATATTTTAAATTTTACTTTAATAGGCAAAAATGAAAGATGTTGATTCCGTCGAATCCCAACCTGTTAATTCCCTTATCCTGAAGGAATCAAGAAACATTAAGCGCAGACGTAAATAATGATTTTACATTATTGAACTCCTAAGTTTTTGATTTAATAATTTTTAACACATTTTTTTAGAAAGGCAAGATGGAGAACCAACAGGTAATGGAGAAGGTACGCCATCAATGGTAATTATTAATTAGTCTTACTTTTTTTTACATTATATGTATGTTTTTAATTTTTCCTTAATTAGGCAAAAAGGAGGTGTGTTGATTTCGTCGAATCCCACCCTGTGAATTCCATCATCCAGAAGGAATCAGAAAAGAATAAGCGTAAACGTAAGTATCTTACATGAGAACTCTTAAATATTTAATTAAATCATTTTAAACACATATATTTTTAGAAAGGAAAGATGAAGAGCCAACAGTTTATGGTGAAGGATCGTCACCATTAATGGTAATTAATAATTAGTCTCATTTTATTTGATATTATGTATATATGTCGCAATTTCCTTGAACAGGCAAAAAGAAGTGGTCTTGATTCACTTCAGTCCCAACCCGGGAATCTCATGATCCAGAGGGAATCACCAAAGAGTCAGCATCAGCGTAATTAGCTTACATGAGAAATCTTAAATATTTAATTTAATCATTAACCCATCATTTATAGAAAAACAAGATAAAGAACCAACACAAGGAAATGGCGAATGCTCTACATCTGTTGTAATTATTAATAAGTTTCAACATTTTTTTTATATTATACGTTTGGTTTATTTATTTTAATAGGGAAAAAGAAGTTGCCTCGATTCACCCCAGTCCCAATCTCTGAATTCCAGGATCCAGAAGGAAGGAAAGAACAATCGTCGTCGTAATTATAAACTTAGGAAATCCTTAATTTGTGTAATTAATAAATTTTAATACAAATTTTTAGAAAAATTTGATGAAGAGGCAACAGAAGGAAAAGGCGAAGGATCGTCAACTATGGTAAGAAAAAGTCTCACCTTGGTCTCACTTTATTTTATACAATAATCTTTTGTATTCACCAATAAGTGTGAGAAATCCGACGCTGTTAAAAGGGGGATGGATGATCCCAGCCTTATCGCCAAGAAAACTCCTGCTTTAAAACTTACTAATCCAAAGAGATCTACCGATCAAATCATTTCCGTTAAAAAAAATGAAGGAAAGGATGTACGCAGCTCGAGCGCCATGAAAACTCCTGCTCCTAAAATTTCTTATTCAAAAAGATCAAACGATAGTCCGGATAAAATCATTACAAGCAATATTGGTAAATAAAAATCAAATATATTTTCGGATTAGTTTATTATTGATCCTATGATTTACATTGTTAATTGAATTTTTTAGTGAGCAATGAGAATCAACCGGTCTGCTTAGTTCGGCGTGTTAAAGAGCCAGAATCCGAAGATTATAGTGATGAAGATGTCACCATTTCCCCTTTCAGTAAGAATCATCTTCTCGAAAGAAATTGTGTTTTTTTTCTATAAATACATATTTCTCATTTTTATTTACAGAAAAATTGAAATTGGCCCTGGCATCACACAAACATTAAAAAGCACTGTACCTAATTATGTGTACAGTTTTGAATTTCCGTTCCTAAATCATTCTGTCAATAAACTTGGAACCTACAAATATTCAAACGCTCTAAATTTGTATGACTTCTTAGAAAGTATAAAGGTTTGGACTGTTACATAAGGGTTGTATAAGGGTGTTAGTCACAAGAAACTTAAATAATGATATTTGAGTGGTCAAACATTACTTAATGACTACGAAAAGATAAGAAAATCCATAAATAAAAAAAAACTAACAGTTTATTTGTCGATATAGTGAATAACATTTAGCGAATCAACACATTAATGTTTAAAAAAGTATTGCTTATTAAATAAATTTAACGGTAACTGAAGTCTTTCTAATGAGCTTTGGATGCAATTATGTAATGTAAAAAACGTTTTTTAACATTTCAAAGAAATCTATCTTTACCGATCTTTCTCATTAAATTCACCGGGGATAAAGTGGTCTTGTCTGTCATAAACAATTAGATGAAGATCGGCAGTCGGAAAATTAAATATTTCTTAGATTTATACCAAAGTAAGTTTTTATGTATAGTATGAAAAAAGAAATATGAATCCGAAAAAATAACTCCATTTAATTCAATTTGTGAAGCGCGAATAAATCATTAACTTTAATCATTAAAACAATTAAATTAATAACAAGTTTGGTTGATGAATGCAAGATTCATATAAAAAGAATCGCTAGAAAAAGGGGATTTTGAAAATGGTAAAAAATAATAAAATAGTTAAAGTTAAGTACCATAAACTAATGACTTAAGTTTGCTAAAAACGCGCTTTATTCATATATTTAATTGCATGATGATTAAGTCATCAATATTTTTCTAATTTTCACAAACTATGCGCTTGGCTATAAGGAATTCAAAAATATCATTGGAATTTTTTTTTTATCAAACTATCATAAGATAAATAATAAAAAGGTAAATTTAGAGTTAATTGAATTAAAAAAAAATTTCATCAATTTTCACTTTTATTTTGATATGAGATTATTCTACTCTTCTTGTTGAACAAGTCGCATTTTTCTCAAAATTTTTGGATGCAATCCTTCGATCGCCTGCGGGATTTAACATTTTTTATATTGATTTTATCTACGACATTAGGTCTGGTAGCTCATGTAGCAATGTACCCCGACTTTATGGCTGTGAACAAGAGTGCTTTGAAACTATTAAAATGCCTAAGGCTATTGGGAAAACATCGTGTGTTTAGGGAATAACTACTTTTCTAATGGTCTCACAATTGTGGTACTAAAAATAAGAATGTCATTAGTTTCTTTGTTTTTATGGAGCTGTCAGTCAATTATGGTGCGTGAATTGTAATGTGATGATTTATAAAAGTGCTTAATTCTTATTCATTAACCATAAATCGCCTATTGTTTAGGTAACCCTTAAATGTAAATCATATCTGCATAAAGATAAGCAAGGTTTTGCATAAATTTAATAATTTTATTTGTCTCAATTAGGTTCTCCTAATATTTTTCTGTTTACTTTTCTATCCTCAAGACCTCAATGTCATAAATCAAAATTGTTAAAAAGGATTTTCAACTGCCAAACCCTGTCTTTGAGACGGAACATTGTCGTCTAACCCCAGTTATCAACCTAGGAAAATTTAAGTGAAACACCCACCCTGGGAAAAATAATATTAATGTTGTCGCAGATATCCCACCAATATTTCGGAGTGATGATTTTGTTTCTTCAAGGTCAAATATTTAGGTATTTTAAGCCAACCACAAATTAGAGAAATCTAATTTTCTTTAATTGCCAGATACACAATATATTTTTTCATTCGATTCCACTTTTTTTGTAGGTCAAAGCCAGAATAAGATATGAATAACATATTTTGGTATATTTCAACGACGTCATAGAAGAGACATTACCTAGAATCGTATCGTTGGCTCTCGACGAATTTGGTCAATATCTTAATAAGGTACCATGTGCTTTTTTGTGTTTGTTTCTATGATGGTGACCGAATTATGTAAATATACATTGTGAGCTTTCAGCCTAACTGATTTAAATATCTTCGTTTAATTTTGAAAGCATCTGTTTATTAGCATTTTTAATGGAAACTGAAGAGGAACAAAGAAAATTGAATCCTTTCGAAATTTCTTCCGTTATGTGAACGTTGGTCAACTCAGTCGCTTCAGAAAATCGTCGACCAAACACATAGTAAAGGAGATTAACATTCGTCGGGATGATTATTCGAATTGGAATCCTAACCAAAAGACAAATTGCAGGCTCAAAACTTTTTATAATTTCAGTAAATATTGAGATTAAGTATTCGTGAATATGAAAGTATTGGATAAAACTCAGTACTTACAATAATCTCATTCATAAAGTCATTGGGGAAACTTAATGGTTGGAGTTTTTCTTACGAGGAGAAAATGTTAGCTTCATTATCATTATTGTCAGTTTCGAGGTCGGTGTCATCAATATCTTCCGCACCATCCGATGAACTCTCGTCCTCTTCATTACAACTCTCATTCTCTTCATTAGAACTCTCATCCTCTTCATTAGAACTCTCGTCCTCTTCATTAGAACTTTCATCCTCTTCATTGTCGCTTGATCTGGTGAAAGAATCATCTTCCTGTTCTGCCTTTGAAAAAAAAGCGCGAAAGTCTGTCATGTTGCTCAGATTCCATTCAACAAGAGCCTCTTCTATTTTGGCACTTAAACGAGCTATTTCAGATCTTAGAAGAGCAATTTTTCCTCTTTCAAAGTCAGAACTCGGCTCTACGTTAATATTTTGCTGTAATTCCTTCTTTTTTCCCCCTAAATAGTGTAAATAGTTCCTCATCTCATGTTTAGTTAAGGGGATCTCCTCCTTTGCTCGCTCCCACCGCATCCATGCGTCTACCAACTTATACTTTATGTTAATCGGAACTAAATAAAGTATAATAAACGCTGAAAAAAAAATATCAGAAACATAATATATTTTTCTTGTTTACTCACGTTTTATGCTCGAAATATCATTGGTTTTTATCATATCATTCCACGGGAAACTTCCGTCATCAAATTCCCTTTGAGTTATGAAATCTTCACTGGATTTCGCATTGATCTCTGCAATCAATTTCCCAGACTTGGCATTGAGTTTCCTCAATTTGATCCTGTATTTCGTTCGTGCTTTTGAATGCACTAAAAATATTTCATAAGAAGATTTTAGTCAAGAATATATAAATTGTACATAACTCCACTAACCCGCTTGGGTAGTGATTGAAACTTGGACATTCTTGAGTTCAACGTAAACGCCTTCAAGAGTTGTTCTCAATTTTTCTAACGATGAATCTTTCAAAAAAGTCCCGTTACTCGCTATCGCAGTGCTTAGAAGCATATCATGAATTTCGGGAAGACTTTCCAATGAAACATGATGCTCCTCTAATAAATTGTTCAGTAACCTAAAAAACTGAGGAACCAACTTCTTTGCCTATTAATATCAGACGATGATTACTAATACTTATCGAAATTCAAAATTATAGAAAGTTTTATACCTTAAGAAGCCGTCTTTTGAGATATCCAGCCATTTGTTCGACTTTTAGCCACTGTATATAAAATAGCCCAGCCGATATATGGTCAATGCGATCTAGAGAAGAGTAATTTCATACTAGTATCTTAAACTCTGGTCCTATAATTTTTAATTTTTATACGTTTCTTTTTCATTTGTCTACTTTTATAGCCGTAAAGAGAAAGCCTAGAGAAAACCTGCTCATGTTCTTCTCCTATTGTTAAACCAACACCCTTTTTCCAGTGTGGATTCCATTCAACCTAAAATAGTAAAATTTGTACAATTTTTTTATTGACCGTTATTGAATTATTTACTTGACAGGAAAGACCGTGAACTTTAACGTGCATCATGGGAATCATACATCCCATATTTTCGGTCATAGCTTTGAACTGCGGGAATTTGTCCCCCACAGTTTGTGCAAAAGGCCAATACCGACAAGCAACATCGTAGCAGAAAAATTTGCAATTTAGCTTCCAGCAAATGTAATGCATAAAGTGTGTGTGGGTAAATGTTTCCCCGTGAAAAAGGTTTAATGCACCCAACACAATTCCATGACGGCAGGATGAGACAACAAGCCCAGTTTCGTCGTAATTTTTTTTTCTTCCGGAATCTAATTTCGCGGCTTGAAATAAAGCTCCGCCACACATTTCCTTTTGCTTTGACTGTAAAGAAAATGGTTATAGATGGATCTTAGATCTTACGTTCAATTGCAAAAACTGATTGTTAATTGTTTTAACTCTTTTGATTTTGGTATAAATTAGGGATCTGTGCTCCTCAACCGTTTGATCGTCGTAAATTGCTTCCGATCCGTAAAGTGGTGGTCCCTCCGAACTAGATTTTTTTTCAAAACCGAATATTTAATTAGAAATTTTAAAATCATGCATGGATTTTAAAAAAATAAACTTTATTAAATAAAATAATATTTATCAACCAAGCAATTTTGTTTTTCTCCTTTCTGACAGATCCTGCACATTTTCGACGCGTGCACTTCATATTTCCGTCAGAAGAACCCATAGTAGGGCTATCGCCACATGCTGGACAGGTCATCTGGTTCCGCATAAATATTTTCGTTTTGAGACAGTGGCGGAAATATTCCCACTCTCTGTACGCTTGATCGAACAAGGCTTTATCAATAGACCCACACTGAAAAGATATAATAAAGGATTTTATTAAAATATATATATGGTTGAGATGGATAATAGGTACCCTTCCAAATTCATTTGACACATTTTGTAAACGTTGAATAAATTTGTTTTGTGACTTTCCGATCGATAAATGTTGGTCATGAAACCAATCGATGAAAAGATCTTTCGAAAAGAAATATTTCAAGCTGATGCAATCTCCTGGCCAAAAACCGGAAGCCACATAGTCCATCAGACGTGCTTCTCTTACAGAAGAACATTTTATGCATCGAAAATTCACAGCCTTGAGGTCAAATCGCCCTAGTTATTTTTTTTTTCAAATACATGTAGCAAAAAATTAACTTAACTGCCATTAACACACATTAATATGAATAAGTAATACAATAATAAAAAAAGATAGAAGTTCAAAAAGCACGCGTGCATACCTTTTTGATTAACAATTACGACATCGTATGTACTTGCAGTCAATCGTAGGTATTTTGAATCTTCTCCACAACTTTCGCACAATTTAGGCAAGCGACAAGGTAAACAAACATCTAATAACGAAACCATGTAATAAATTATTATTTTCAAATCCAATATTATTTCATCATAACTTATTTTATTGATATTTAAATTATCGTATAGTTCAAAATAAAAAAGTTAAACGAATACCGTAATGCACTGCCTTCCAATCTTTTTCGAAAAACTCGTTATTTTTCAATGGCTCATTTGATTCTTTGGTTACCAAAAACCGGTTATGGAAAGGATCGGTCGAGTGGACTTTAAAGTCACAATGATAACATAGTTCCTTGCTGCAAGAATCACATAATACTGCTCTCGTGAGCAACACTTTCTCGTGACACATTTCACATACAGTTTGCGTCAAAATGTATTTTGAAATGACGGACTCGTGTAGATCTAGGCGCACAGTTTCATAGTTGTTTTGCCTAACAATTCCTCTTTCTTGCCAGGTTTTGGTGGATTTTAAATTGACATGGTTGTCAAAATCGATTGTCTCCAATAAAGTATCGATTTCATATTCCTCTCCTGTCATTGAAAAAATATTTCTGTTAATATTGTGTAGTATCAATTTAGATAAAACCGTATATTCCAATATATCAACCTTCATTATCGGATGACTGATAAAGAGGCTCAGTATTCTCATTATCCAGTCCTCCATTCTGTAACTGAGTATCACTGTCATCATCACTAGATGGTAGAGCTCGGGGTGTCTTTAATGGGCTTTTTCTCATCCTCTTCGACCCGATATATTTCAAGGACTTACAGCGAACTTTTGAGTGTTTCTTTGATCTTCTTCTCTTTTGTGGGTTACGACTTCTGGTCACAACATGTGATGGACCCTGCTCGTTGTCACTGCTTTCGTCATCAGCTTCCGAGTCACTATTCACTGAGCTTGAAATTGAATCGACATCCATTTTAAAAGATGATATCAACAAGATCACTTCTGGATGTTTAAAAAAGAATAAAAAAGATTGTAGATAGATTGCGATGAGATGACCATTCACCAGGAAAAGTGCAGACGAACCGTTTTATTTACATTTGTTTACTAAAGTACTCCATCTATGATACTGTAAATCAACCAAAAAAAATTTGTGAGTTTCTTTTTCATGAAGTTTTTTTCTGAAAATGGATAAATCGGCAAATGAGGATTTGTAGATAATGGAAAATAATAAATTCAGAATGGAAGCGGAAAAGAATGGAAATATGATAAAACGAGAAGTTTTAATTCAAAAACTTGCCAGCTGAGAAAACACAACTAAAAAATGGGAAATTGAATCATAAGACAACAGTTATAAATAAAACGGGAAAGGAATCTATTTGGTGGAAAAAAATTAGCGGAAAGAATTTTGTCAGCTATTTAGACTTTTTTTTTACTTTCAAGCAAAACTAAAAGGTGGAAATTAGAATCACATGAAAATGGTTCTAAATAAAACGGATAGGAAATCTAAAAGGTGGAAATGGATTTTTAAAGCTGTGAGCTACTCCAGCCGTACAACCCATGCGGTAAAGAAAAACTAGCTAAATTTGAGAAAAAAATCGGTAAACGAGTTTCATAAAATCAGACATACCAATAGAAAGAGAAAAGTTTCCTGGATTGTTGAATAAAAACCCGATGTGAAAATAGTGAAGAATAAAAAAGATATAAGCGATAGAAAAGATGACTGGAGAGAAACCTTCGTCTCCCTAAGGAACGGGAAATATCGCACCAGGAAAAAGGGTGAAAATCCGATAAAATTTTTTCGGGCAGCCATATATATCAAAAAAAAGAGAAAAGTTTTCTCGTTTTATTTATCCAAACCCGACGCCGAAATATAAATAAATAAAAAAGATATGAGAGAAAAAAGAAATGGCTGGAGACAAACCTTCGACTCAATCACGGTACACTGAGGAGACAAAGGTTTGTCTCCCCTAGCAGCGGACAGGTTGCCTTAAAGTAACCACTTCGATTCGTTTTCCAAAAAATGTTTTTTCGTTTTTAAGTATTATTTTTTCACACGTTGGACATCTTATTTCCCTGATTTCTTATATTTTCTATGAACCGTTCCAATATTTTGAAGTGCAGTTGGTGAGTAGAGCCTGAAGAGATAAGGAGAAAAGAGAAAGAGGAACAGTAATTTGTTTCTAATACAGTGCATTACAATGTTTGAACCATTCTAATTTTTCAGGATTCAATAAGAGTTGAGGTGTTAATTAGGAGTCCAAGAGATCTTGGTGGGTTCCATGAGAAATGGTTTCTTGAAAATATTAGGCCCTTAAAGTAACCTTTTCGATTCGTTTTCCAAAAAATGTTTTTTCGTTTTTAAGTATTATTTTTTCACACGTTGGACATCTTATTTCCCTGATTTCTTATATTTTCTTTGAACCGTTTTAACATTTAGGAGTGCGGTTGGTGAGTAAAGCCTGAAGAGATAAGGAGAAAAGAGAAAGAGGAACACTAATTTGTATCTAATACAGTGCATTTCAATGTTTGAACCATTCTAATTTTTCGAGATTCAATAAGAATTGAGGTGTTAATCAAAAGTCCATGAGAACTTGGTGGGTTATATGAGAAATGGTTTCATGAAAATGTTAGGTCCTTAAAGTAACCACTTCGATTCGTTTTCCAAGATTTTTTTTTTCGTTTTTAATTATTATTTTTTCATACGTTGAAAATCTTATTTACCTGATTTCTTATATTTTCTTTGAACCGTTCCAACATTTAGGAGTGCGGTTGGTGAGTAGAGCATAAAGAGATGAGGAACAGTAATTTGTTCCTTATACAGTACATTAGAATGGTTGAATCATTCTTACTTTTAGCGATTCAATAAGGAGTGTAGAGTTTTAATTATTCCATGTAGAGTTCGAGGAACTGTTATAAGAACCTGTGTGAACCGTGCTTAGGCCATTCAAGTGACGACGAGAAGAGGGTGACACGAGTATACAGAGTTATACATTGAAAATAGCTTTACTTTTATAGATTCAATAAAAGTTGAGGTGTTAATTAGGAGTCCATGAGATCTTGGTGGGTTCCATGAGAAATGGTTTCATGAAAATGTTAGGTCCTTAAAGTAACCACTTCGATTCGTTTTCCAAGATTTTTTTTTTCGTTTTTAATTATTATTTTTTCATACGTTGAAAATCTTATTTCCCTGATTTCATATATTTTCTTTGAACCGTTCCAACATTTAGGAGTGCGGTTCCATGAGAAATGGTTTCATGAAAATGTTAGGTCCTTAAAGTAACCACTTCGATTCGTTTTCCAAAAAATGTTTTTTTCGTTTTTAAGTATTATTTTTTCACACGTTGGACATCTTATTTCCCTGATTTCTTATATTTTCTATGAACCGTTCCAATATTTTGAAGTGCAGTTGGTGAGTAGAGCCTGAAGAGATAAGGAGAAAAAAGAAAGAGGAACAGTAATTTGTTTCTAATACAGTGCATTACAATGTTTGAACCATTCTAATTTTTCGAGATTCAATAAGAGTTGAGGTGTTAATCAAAAGTCCATGAGAACTTGGTGGGTTATATGAGAAATGGTTTCTTGAAATTGTTTGGTCCTTCAAGTAACAACTTCGATTCGTTTTCCAAAAATTAAGTTTTTTTCTTGTTTAAATATTATTTTTTCATACGTTGAAAATCTTATTTACCTGATTTCTTATATTTTCTTTGAACCGTTCCAACATTTAGGAGTGCGGTTCCATGAGAAATGGTTTCATGAAAATGTTAGGTAGCTTAAAGTAACCACTTCGATTCGTTTTCCAAAAAATGTTTTTTCGTTTTTAAGTATTATTTTTTCACACGTTGAAAATCTTATTTCCCTGATTTCTTATATTTTCTTTGAACCGTTTTAACATTTAGGAGTGCGGTTGGTGAGTAAAGCCTGAAGAGATAAGGAGAAAAGAGAAAGAGGAACACTAATTTGTATCTAATACAGTGCATTTCAATGTTTGAACCATTCTAATTTTTCGAGATTTAATAAGAGTTGAGGTGTTAATCAAAAGTCCATGAGAACTTGGTGGGTTATATGAGAAATGGTTTCTTGAAATTGTTTGGTCCTTCAAGTAACAACTTCGATTCGTTTTCCAAAAATTAAGTTTTTTTCTCGTTTAAATATTATTTTGTCATATGTTGGAAATCTTATTTCTTTTATTTCTTTTAATTTCTTTGAACCGTTCCAACATTTAGGAGTGCGGTTGGTGAGTAGAGCATGAAGAGATGAGGAACAGTAATTTGTTCCTTATACAGTACATTAGAATGGTTGAATCATTCTTACTTTTAGCGATTCAATAAGGAGTGTAGAGTTTTAATTATTCCATGTAGAGTTCGAGGAACTGTTATAAGAACCTGTGTGAACCGTGCTTAGGCCATTCAAGTGACGACGAGAAGAGGGTGACACGAGTATACAGAGTTATACATAGAAAATAGCTTTACTTTTATAGATTCAATAAAAGTTGAGGTGTTAATTAGGAGTCCATGAGATCTTGGTGGGTTCCATGAGAAATGGTTTCATGAAAATGTTAGGTCCTTAAAGTAACCACTTCGATTCGTTTTCCAAGATTTTTTTTTTCGTTTTTAATTATTATTTTTTCATACGTTGAAAATCTTATTTACCTGATTTCTTATATTTTCTTTGAACCGTTCCAACATTTAGGAGTGCGGTTCCATGAGAAATGGTTTCATGAAAATGTTAGGTCCTTAAAGTAACCACTTCGATTCGTTTTCCAAAAAATGTTTTTTCGTTTTTAAGTATTATTTTTTCACACGTTGGACATCTTATTTCCCTGATTTCTTATATTTTCTATGAACCGTTCCAATATTTTGAAGTGCAGTTGGTGAGTAGAGCCTGAAGAGATAAGGAGAAAAAAGAAAGAGGAACAGTAATTTGTTTCTAATACAGTGCATTACAATGTTTGAACCATTCTAATTTTTCGAGATTCAATAAGAGTTGAGGTGTTAATCAAAAGTCCATGAGAACTTGGTGGGTTATATGAGAAATGGTTTCTTGAAATTGTTTGGTCCTTCAAGTAACAACTTCGATTCGTTTTCCAAAAATTAAGTTTTTTTCTTGTTTAAATATTATTTTTTCATACGTTGAAAATCTTATTTACCTGATTTCTTATATTTTCTTTGAACCGTTCCAACATTTAGGAGTGCGGTTCCATGAGAAATGGTTTCATGAAAATGTTAGGTCCTTAAAGTAACCACTTCGATTCGTTTTCCAAAAAATGTTTTTTCGTTTTTAAGTATTATTTTTTCACACGTTGAAAATCTTATTTCCCTGATTTCTTATATTTTCTTTGAACCGTTTTAACATTTAGGAGTGCGGTTGGTGAGTAAAGCCTGAAGAGATAAGGAGAAAAGAGAAAGAGGAACACTAATTTGTATCTAATACAGTGCATTTCAATGTTTGAACCATTCTAATTTTTCGAGATTCAATAAGAGTTGAGGTGTTAATCAAAAGTCCATGAGAACTTGGTGGGTTATATGAGAAATGGTTTCTTGAAATTGTTTGGTCCTTCAAGTAACAACTTCGATTCGTTTTCCAAAAATTAAGTTTTTTTCTCGTTTAAATATTATTTTGTCATATGTTGGAAATCTTATTTCTTTTATTTCTTTTAATTTCTTTGAACCGTTCCAACATTTAGGAGTGCGGTTGGTGAGTAGAGCATGAAGAGATGAGGAACAGTAATTTGTTCCTTATACAGTACATTAGAATGGTTGAATCATTCTTACTTTTAGCGATTCAATAAGGAGTGTAGAGTTTTAATTATTCCATGTAGAGTTCGAGGAACTGTTATAAGAACCTGTGTGAACCGTGCTTAGGCCATTCAAGTGACGACGAGAAGAGGGTGACACGAGTATACAGAGTTATACATAGAAAATAGCTTTACTTTTATAGATTCAATAAAAGTTGAGGTGTTAATTAGGAGTCCATGAGATCTTGGTGGGTTCCATGAGAAATGGTTTCATGAAAATGTTAGGTCCTTAAAGTAACCACTTCGATTCGTTTTCCAAAAATTAAGTTTTTTTCTCGTTTAAATATTATTTTGTCATATGTTGGAAATCTTATTTCTTTTATTTCTTTTAATTTCTTTGAACCGTTCCAACATTTAGGAGTGCGGTTGGTGAGTAGAGCATGAAGAGATGAGGAACAGTAATTTGTTCCTTATACAGTACATTAGAATGGTTGAATCATTCTTACTTTTAGCGATTCAATAAGGAGTGTAGAGTTTTAATTATTCCATGTAGAGTTCGAGGAACTGTTATAAGAACCTGTGTGAACCGTGCTTAGGCCATTCAAGTGACGACGAGAAGAGGGTGACACGAGTATACAGAGTTATACATAGAAAATAGCTTTACTTTTATAGATTCAATAAAAGTTGAGGTGTTAATTAGGAGTCCATGAGATCTTGGTGGGTTCCATGAGAAATGGTTTCATGAAAATGTTAGGTCCTTAAAGTAACCACTTCGATTCGTTTCCAAGATTTTTTTTTTTCGTTTTTAATTATTATTTTTTCATACGTTGAAAATCTTATTTACCTGATTTCTTATATTTTCTTTGAACCGTTCCAACATTTAGGAGTGCGGTTCCATGAGAAATGGTTTCATGAAAATGTTAGGTCCTTAAAGTAACCACTTCGATTCGTTTTCCAAAAAATGTTTTTTCGTTTTTAAGTATTATTTTTTCACACGTTGGACATCTTATTTCCCTGATTTCTTATATTTTCTATGAACCGTTCCAATATTTTGAAGTGCAGTTGGTGAGTAGAGCCTGAAGAGATAAGGAGAAAAAAGAAAGAGGAACAGTAATTTGTTTCTAATACAGTGCATTACAATGTTTGAACCATTCTAATTTTTCGAGATTCAATAAGAGTTGAGGTGTTAATCAAAAGTCCATGAGAACTTGGTGGGTTATATGAGAAATGGTTTCTTGAAATTGTTTGGTCCTTCAAGTAACAACTTCGATTCGTTTTCCAAAAATTAAGTTTTTTTCTTGTTTAAATATTATTTTTTCATACGTTGAAAATCTTATTTACCTGATTTCTTATATTTTCTTTGAACCGTTCCAACATTTAGGAGTGCGGTTTCATGAGAAATGGTTTCATGAAAATGTTAGGTCCTTAAAGTAACCACTTCGATTCGTTTTCCAAAAAATGTTTTTTCGTTTTTAAGTATTATTTTTTCACACGTTGAAAATCTTATTTCCCTGATTTCTTATATTTTCTTTGAACCGTTTTAACATTTAGGAGTGCGGTTGGTGAGTAAAGCCTGAAGAGATAAGGAGAAAAGAGAAAGAGGAACACTAATTTGTATCTAATACAGTGCATTTCAATGTTTGAACCATTCTAATTTTTCGAGATTCAATAAGAGTTGAGGTGTTAATCAAAAGTCCATGAGAACTTGGTGGGTTATATGAGAAATGGTTTCTTGAAATTGTTTGGTCCTTCAAGTAACAACTTCGATTCGTTTTCCAAAAATTAAGTTTTTTTCTCGTTTAAATATTATTTTGTCATATGTTGGAAATCTTATTTCTCTTATTTCTTTTATTTTCTTTGAACCGTTCCAACATTTAGGAGTGCGGTTGGTGAGTAGAGCATGAAGAGATGAGGAACAGTAATTTGTTCCTTATACAGTACATTAGAATGGTTGAATCATTCTTACTTTTAGCGATTCAATAAGGAGTGTAGAGTTTTAATTATTCCATGTAGAGTTCGAGGAACTGTTATAAGAACCTGTGTGAACCGTGCTTAGGCCATTCAAGTGACGACGAGAAGAGGGTGACACGAGTATACAGAGTTATACATAGAAAATAGCTTTACTTTTATAGATTCAATAAAAGTTGAGGTGTTAATTAGGAGTCCATGAGATCTTGGTGGGTTCCATGAGAAATGGTTTCATGAAAATGTTAGGTCCTTAAAGTAACCACTTCGATTCGTTTTCCAAGATTTTTTTTTTCGTTTTTAATTATTATTTTTTCATACGTTGAAAATCTTATTTACCTGATTTCTTATATTTTCTTTGAACCGTTCCAACATTTAGGAGTGCGGTTCCATGAGAAATGGTTTCATGAAAATGTTAGGTCCTTAAAGTAACCACTTCGATTCGTTTTCCAAAAAATGTTTTTTCGTTTTTAAGTATTATTTTTTCACACGTTGGACATCTTATTTCCCTGATTTCTTATATTTTCTATGAACCGTTCCAATATTTTGAAGTGCAGTTGGTGAGTAGAGCCTGAAGAGATAAGGAGAAAAAAGAAAGAGGAACAGTAATTTGTTTCTAATACAGTGCATTACAATGTTTGAACCATTCTAATTTTTCGAGATTCAATAAGAGTTGAGGTGTTAATCAAAAGTCCATGAGAACTTGGTGGGTTATATGAGAAATGGTTTCTTGAAATTGTTTGGTCCTTCAAGTAACAACTTCGATTCGTTTTCCAAAAATTAAGTTTTTTTCTTGTTTAAATATTATTTTTTCATACGTTGAAAATCTTATTTACCTGATTTCTTATATTTTCTTTGAACCGTTCCAACATTTAGGAGTGCGGTTCCATGAGAAATGGTTTCATGAAAATGTTAGGTCCTTAAAGTAACCACTTCGATTCGTTTTCCAAAAAATGTTTTTTCGTTTTTAAGTATTATTTTTTCACACGTTGAAAATCTTATTTCCCTGATTTCTTATATTTTCTTTGAACCGTTTTAACATTTAGGAGTGCGGTTGGTGAGTAAAGCCTGAAGAGATAAGGAGAAAAGAGAAAGAGGAACACTAATTTGTATCTAATACAGTGCATTTCAATGTTTGAACCATTCTAATTTTTCGAGATTCAATAAGAGTTGAGGTGTTAATCAAAAGTCCATGAGAACTTGGTGGGTTATATGAGAAATGGTTTCTTGAAATTGTTTGGTCCTTCAAGTAACAACTTCGATTCGTTTTCCAAAAATTAAGTTTTTTTCTCGTTTAAATATTATTTTGTCATATGTTGGAAATCTTATTTCTTTTATTTCTTTTAATTTCTTTGAACCGTTCCAACATTTAGGAGTGCGGTTGGTGAGTAGAGCATGAAGAGATGAGGAACAGTAATTTGTTCCTTATACAGTACATTAGAATGGTTGAATCATTCTTACTTTTAGCGATTCAATAAGGAGTGTAGAGTTTTAATTATTCCATGTAGAGTTCGAGGAACTGTTATAAGAACCTGTGTGAACCGTGCTTAGGCCATTCAAGTGACGACGAGAAGAGGGTGACACGAGTATACAGAGTTATACATAGAAAATAGCTTTACTTTTATAGATTCAATAAAAGTTGAGGTGTTAATTAGGAGTCCATGAGATCTTGGTGGGTTCCATGAGAAATGGTTTCATGAAAATGTTAGGTCCTTAAAGTAACCACTTCGATTCGTTTTCCAAGATTTTTTTTTTTCGTTTTTAATTATTATTTTTTCATACGTTGAAAATCTTATTTACCTGATTTCTTATATTTTCTTTGAACCGTTCCAACATTTAGGAGTGCGGTTCCATGAGAAATGGTTTCATGAAAATGTTAGGTCCTTAAAGTAACCACTTCGATTCGTTTTCCAAAAAATGTTTTTTCGTTTTTAAGTATTATTTTTTCACACGTTGGACATCTTATTTCCCTGATTTCTTATATTTTCTTTGAACCGTTTTAACATTTAGGAGTGCGGTTGGTGAGTAAAGCCTGAAGAGATAAGGAGAAAAGAGAAAGAGGAACACTAATTTGTATCTAATACAGTGCATTTCAATGTTTGAACCATTCTAATTTTTCGAGATTCAATAAGAGTTGAGGTGTTAATCAAAAGTCCATGAGAACTTGGTGGGTTATATGAGAAATGGTTTCTTGAAATTGTTTGGTCCTTCAAGTAACAACTTCGATTCGTTTTCCAAAAATTAAGTTTTTTTCTCGTTTAAATATTATTTTGTCATATGTTGGAAATCTTATTTCTCTTATTTCTTTTATTTTCTTTGAACCGTTCCAACATTTAGGAGTGCGGTTGGTGAGTAGAGCATGAAGAGATGAGGAACAGTAATTTGTTCCTTATACAGTACATTAGAATGGTTGAATCATTCTTACTTTTAGCGATTCAATAAGGAGTGTAGAGTTTTAATTATTCCATGTAGAGTTCGAGGAACTGTTATAAGAACCTGTGTGAACCGTGCTTAGGCCATTCAAGTGACGACGAGAAGAGGGTGACACGAGTATACAGAGTTATACATAGAAAATAGCTTTACTTTTATAGATTCAATAAAAGTTGAGGTGTTAATTAGGAGTCCATGAGATCTTGGTGGGTTCCATGAGAAATGGTTTCATGAAAATGTTAGGTCCTTAAAGTAACCACTTCGATTCGTTTTCCAAGATTTTTTTTTTCGTTTTTAATTATTATTTTTTCATACGTTGAAAATCTTATTTACCTGATTTCATATATTTTCTTTGAACCGTTCCAACATTTAGGAGTGCGGTTCCATGAGAAATGGTTTCATGAAAATGTTAGGTCCTTAAAGTAACCACTTCGATTCGTTTTCCAAAAAATGTTTTTTTCGTTTTTAAGTATTATTTTTTCACACGTTGGACATCTTATTTCCCTGATTTCTTATATTTTCTATGAACCGTTCCAATATTTTGAAGTGCAGTTGGTGAGTAGAGCCTGAAGAGATAAGGAGAAAAAAGAAAGAGGAACAGTAATTTGTTTCTAATACAGTGCATTACAATGTTTGAACCATTCTAATTTTTCGAGATTCAATAAGAGTTGAGGTGTTAATCAAAAGTCCATGAGAACTTGGTGGGTTATATGAGAAATGGTTTCTTGAAATTGTTTGGTCCTTCAAGTAACAACTTCGATTCGTTTTCCAAAAATTAAGTTTTTTTCTTGTTTAAATATTATTTTTTCATACGTTGAAAATCTTATTTACCTGATTTCTTATATTTTCTTTGAACCGTTCCAACATTTAGGAGTGCGGTTCCATGAGAAATGGTTTCATGAAAATGTTAGGTAGCTTAAAGTAACCACTTCGATTCGTTTTCCAAAAAATGTTTTTTCGTTTTTAAGTATTATTTTTTCACACGTTGAAAATCTTATTTCCCTGATTTCTTATATTTTCTTTGAACCGTTTTAACATGTAGGAGTGCGGTTGGTGAGTAAAGCCTGAAGAGATAAGGAGAAAAGAGAAAGAGGAACACTAATTTGTATCTAATACAGTGCATTTCAATGTTTGAACCATTCTAATTTTTCGAGATTTAATAAGAGTTGAGGTGTTAATCAAAAGTCCATGAGAACTTGGTGGGTTATATGAGAAATGGTTTCTTGAAATTGTTTGGTCCTTCAAGTAACAACTTCGATTCGTTTTCCAAAAATTAAGTTTTTTTCTCGTTTAAATATTATTTTGTCATATGTTGGAAATCTTATTTCTTTTATTTCTTTTAATTTCTTTGAACCGTTCCAACCAACCTGTCCGCTGCTAGGGGAGACAAACCTTTGTCTCCTCAGTGTACCGTGATTGAGTCGAAGGTTTGTCTCCAGCCATTTCTTTTTTCTCTCATATCTTTTTTATTTATTTATATTTCGGCGTCGGGTTTGGATAAATAAAACGAGAAAACTTTTCTTTTTTTTTTGATATATATGGCTGCCCGAAAAAATTTTATCGGATTTTCACCCTTTTTCCTGGTGCGATATTTCCCGTTCCTTAGGGAGACGAAGGTTTCTCTCCAGTCATCTTTTCTATCGCTTATATCTTTTTTATTCTTCACTATTTTCACATCGGGTTTTTATTCAACAATCCAGGAAACTTTTCTCTTTCTATTGGTATGTCTGATTTTATGAAACTCGTTTACCGATTTTTTTCTCAAATTTAGCTAGTTTTTCTTTACCGCATGGGTTGTACGGCTGGAGTAGCTCACAGCTTTAAAAATCCATTTCCACCTTTTAGATTTCCTATCCGTTTTATTTAGAACCATTTTCATGTGATTCTAATTTCCACCTTTTAGTTTTGCTTGAAAGTAAAAAAAAAGTCTAAATAGCTGACAAAATTCTTTCCGCTAATTTTTTTTCCACCAAATAGATTCCTTTCCCGTTTTATTTATAACTGTTGTCTTATGATTCAATTTCCCATTTTTTAGTTGTGTTTTCTCAGCTGGCAAGTTTTTGAATTAAAACTTCTCGTTTTATCATATTTCCATTCTTTTCCGCTTCCATTCTGAATTTATTATTTTCCATTATCTACAAATCCTCATTTGCCGATTTATCCATTTTCAGAAAAAAACTTCATGAAAAAGAAACTCACAAATTTTTTTTGGTTGATTTACAGTATCATAGATGGAGTACTTTAGTAAACAAATGTAAATAAAACGGTTCGTCTGCACTTTTCCTGGTGAATGGTCATCTCATCGCAATCTATCTACAATCTTTTTTATTCTTTTTTAAACATCCAGAAGTGATCTTGTTGATATCATCTTTTAAAATGGATGTCGATTCAATTTCAAGCTCAGTGAATAGTGACTCGGAAGCTGATGACGAAAGCAGTGACAACGAGCAGGGTCCATCACATGTTGTGACCAGAAGTCGTAACCCACAAAAGAGAAGAAGATCAAAGAAACACTCAAAAGTTCGCTGTAAGTCCTTGAAATATATCGGGTCGAAGAGGATGAGAAAAAGCCCATTAAAGACACCCCGAGCTCTACCATCTAGTGATGATGACAGTGATACTCAGTTACAGAATGGAGGACTGGATAATGAGAATACTGAGCCTCTTTATCAGTCATCCGATAATGAAGGTTGATATATTGGAATATACGGTTTTATCTAAATTGATACTACACAATATTAACAGAAATATTTTTTCAATGACAGGAGAGGAATATGAAATCGATACTTTATTGGAGACAATCGATTTTGACAACCATGTCAATTTAAAATCCACCAAAACCTGGCAAGAAAGAGGAATTGTTAGGCAAAACAACTATGAAACTGTGCGCCTAGATCTACACGAGTCCGTCATTTCAAAATACATTTTGACGCAAACTGTATGTGAAATGTGTCACGAGAAAGTGTTGCTCACGAGAGCAGTATTATGTGATTCTTGCAGCAAGGAACTATGTTATCATTGTGACTTTAAAGTCCACTCGACCGATCCTTTCCATAACCGGTTTTTGGTAACCAAAGAATCAAATGAGCCATTGAAAAATAACGAGTTTTTCGAAAAAGATTGGAAGGCAGTGCATTACGGTATTCGTTTAACTTTTTTATTTTGAACTATACGATAATTTAAATATCAATAAAATAAGTTATGATGAAATAATATTGGATTTGAAAATAATAATTTATTACATGGTTTCGTTATTAGATGTTTGTTTACCTTGTCGCTTGCCTAAATTGTGCGAAAGTTGTGGAGAAGATTCAAAATACCTACGATTGACTGCAAGTACATACGATGTCGTAATTGTTAATCAAAAAGGTATGCACGCGTGCTTTTTGAACTTCTATCTTTTTTTATTATTGTATTACTTATTCATATTAATGTGTGTTAATGGCAGTTAAGTTAATTTTTTGCTACATGTATTTGAAAAAAAAAATAACTAGGGCGATTTGACCTCAAGGCTGTGAATTTTCGATGCATAAAATGTTCTTCTGTAAGAGAAGCACGTCTGATGGACTATGTGGCTTCCGGTTTTTGGCCAGGAGATTGCATCAGCTTGAAATATTTCTTTTCGAAAGATCTTTTCATCGATTGGTTTCATGACCAACATTTATCGATCGGAAAGTCACAAAACAAATTTATTCAACGTTTACAAAATGTGTCAAATGAATTTGGAAGGGTACCTATTATCCATCTCAACCATATATATATTTTAATAAAATCCTTTATTATATCTTTTCAGTGTGGGTCTATTGATAAAGCCTTGTTCGATCAAGCGTACAGAGAGTGGGAATATTTCCGCCACTGTCTCAAAACGAAAATATTTATGCGGAACCAGATGACCTGTCCAGCATGTGGCGATAGCCCTACTATGGGTTCTTCTGACGGAAATATGAAGTGCACGCGTCGAAAATGTGCAGGATCTGTCAGAAAGGAGAAAAACAAAATTGCTTGGTTGATAAATATTATTTTATTTAATAAAGTTTATTTTTTTAAAATCCATGCATGATTTTAAAATTTCTAATTAAATATTCGGTTTTGAAAAAAAAATCTAGTTCGGAGGGACCACCACTTTACGGATCGGAAGCAATTTACGACGATCAAACGGTTGAGGAGCACAGATCCCTAATTTATACCAAAATCAAAAGAGTTAAAACAATTAACAATCAGTTTTTGCAATTGAACGTAAGATCTAAGATCCATCTATAACCATTTTCTTTACAGTCAAAGCAAAAGGAAATGTGTGGCGGAGCTTTATTTCAAGCCGCGAAATTAGATTCCGGAAGAAAAAAAAATTACGACGAAACTGGGCTTGTTGTCTCATCCTGCCGTCATGGAATTGTGTTGGGTGCATTAAACCTTTTTCACGGGGAAACATTTACCCACACACACTTTATGCATTACATTTGCTGGAAGCTAAATTGCAAATTTTTCTGCTACGATGTTGCTTGTCGGTATTGGCCTTTTGCACAAACTGTGGGGGACAAATTCCCGCAGTTCAAAGCTATGACCGAAAATATGGGATGTATGATTCCCATGATGCACGTTAAAGTTCACGGTCTTTCCTGTCAAGTAAATAATTCAATAACGGTCAATAAAAAAATTGTACAAATTTTACTATTTTAGGTTGAATGGAATCCACACTGGAAAAAGGGTGTTGGTTTAACAATAGGAGAAGAACATGAGCAGGTTTTCTCTAGGCTTTCTCTTTACGGCTATAAAAGTAGACAAATGAAAAAGAAACGTATAAAAATTAAAAATTATAGGACCAGAGTTTAAGATACTAGTATGAAATTACTCTTCTCTAGATCGCATTGACCATATATCGGCTGGGCTATTTTATATACAGTGGCTAAAAGTCGAACAAATGGCTGGATATCTCAAAAGACGGCTTCTTAAGGTATAAAACTTTCTATAATTTTGAATTTCGATAAGTATTAGTAATCATCGTCTGATATTAATAGGCAAAGAAGTTGGTTCCTCAGTTTTTTAGGTTACTGAACAATTTATTAGAGGAGCATCATGTTTCATTGGAAAGTCTTCCCGAAATTCATGATATGCTTCTAAGCACTGCGATAGCGAGTAACGGGACTTTTTTGAAAGATTCATCGTTAGAAAAATTGAGAACAACTCTTGAAGGCGTTTACGTTGAACTCAAGAATGTCCAAGTTTCAATCACTACCCAAGCGGGTTAGTGGAGTTATGTACAATTTATATATTCTTGACTAAAATCTTCTTATGAAATATTTTTAGTGCATTCAAAAGCACGAACGAAATACAGGATCAAATTGAGGAAACTCAATGCCAAGTCTGGGAAATTGATTGCAGAGATCAATGCGAAATCCAGTGAAGATTTCATAACTCAAAGGGAATTTGATGACGGAAGTTTCCCGTGGAATGATATGATAAAAACCAATGATATTTCGAGCATAAAACGTGAGTAAACAAGAAAAATATATTATGTTTCTGATATTTTTTTTTCAGCGTTTATTATACTTTATTTAGTTCCGATTAACATAAAGTATAAGTTGGTAGACGCATGGATGCGGTGGGAGCGAGCAAAGGAGGAGATCCCCTTAACTAAACATGAGATGAGGAACTATTTACACTATTTAGGGGGAAAAAAGAAGGAATTACAGCAAAATATTAACGTAGAGCCGAGTTCTGACTTTGAAAGAGGAAAAATTGCTCTTCTAAGATCTGAAATAGCTCGTTTAAGTGCCAAAATAGAAGAGGCTCTTGTTGAATGGAATCTGAGCAACATGACAGACTTTCGCGCTTTTTTTTCAAAGGCAGAACAGGAAGATGATTCTTTCACCAGATCAAGCGACAATGAAGAGGATGAAAGTTCTAATGAAGAGGACGAGAGTTCTAATGAAGAGGATGAGAGTTCTAATGAAGAGAATGAGAGTTGTAATGAAGAGGACGAGAGTTCATCGGATGGTGCGGAAGATATTGATGACACCGACCTCGAAACTGACAATAATGATAATGAAGCTAACATTTTCTCCTCGTAAGAAAAACTCCAACCATTAAGTTTCCCCAATGACTTTATGAATGAGATTATTGTAAGTACTGAGTTTTATCCAATACTTTCATATTCACGAATACTTAATCTCAATATTTACTGAAATTATAAAAAGTTTTGAGCCTGCAATTTGTCTTTTGGTTAGGATTCCAATTCGAATAATCATCCCGACGAATGTTAATCTCCTTTACTATGTGTTTGGTCGACGATTTTCTGAAGCGACTGAGTTGACCAACGTTCACATAACGGAAGAAATTTCGAAAGGATTCAATTTTCTTTGTTCCTCTTCAGTTTCCATTAAAAATGCTAATAAACAGATGCTTTCAAAATTAAACGAAGATATTTAAATCAGTTAGGCTGAAAGCTCACAATGTATATTTACATAATTCGGTCACCATCATAGAAACAAACACAAAAAAGCACATGGTACCTTATTAAGATATTGACCAAATTCGTCGAGAGCCAACGATACGATTCTAGGTAATGTCTCTTCTATGACGTCGTTGAAATATACCAAAATATGTTATTCATATCTTATTCTGGCTTTGACCTACAAAAAAAGTGGAATCGAATGAAAAAATATATTGTGTATCTGGCAATTAAAGAAAATTAGATTTCTCTAATTTGTGGTTGGCTTAAAATACCTAAATATTTGACCTTGAAGAAACAAAATCATCACTCCGAAATATTGGTGGGATATCTGCGACAACATTAATATTATTTTTCCCAGGGTGGGTGTTTCACTTAAATTTTCCTAGGTTGATAACTGGGGTTAGACGACAATGTTCCGTCTCAAAGACAGGGTTTGGCAGTTGAAAATCCTTTTTAACAATTTTGATTTATGACATTGAGGTCTTGAGGATAGAAAAGTAAACAGAAAAATATTAGGAGAACCTAATTGAGACAAATAAAATTATTAAATTTATGCAAAACCTTGCTTATCTTTATGCAGATATGATTTACATTTAAGGGTTACCTAAACAATAGGCGATTTATGGTTAATGAATAAGAATTAAGCACTTTTATAAATCATCACATTACAATTCACGCACCATAATTGACTGACAGCTCCATAAAAACAAAGAAACTAATGACATTCTTATTTTTAGTACCACAATTGTGAGACCATTAGAAAAGTAGTTATTCCCTAAACACACGATGTTTTCCCAATAGCCTTAGGCATTTTAATAGTTTCAAAGCACTCTTGTTCACAGCCATAAAGTCGGGGTACATTGCTACATGAGCTACCAGACCTAATGTCGTAGATAAAATCAATATAAAAAATGTTAAATCCCGCAGGCGATCGAAGGATTGCATCCAAAAATTTTGAGAAAAATGCGACTTGTTCAACAAGAAGAGTAGAATAATCTCATATCAAAATAAAAGTGAAAATTGATGAAATTTTTTTTTAATTCAATTAACTCTAAATTTACCTTTTTATTATTTATCTTATGATAGTTTGATAAAAAAAAAATTCCAATGATATTTTTGAATTCCTTATAGCCAAGCGCATAGTTTGTGAAAATTAGAAAAATATTGATGACTTAATCATCATGCAATTAAATATATGAATAAAGCGCGTTTTTAGCAAACTTAAGTCATTAGTTTATGGTACTTAACTTTAACTATTTTATTATTTTTTACCATTTTCAAAATCCCCTTTTTCTAGCGATTCTTTTTATATGAATCTTGCATTCATCAACCAAACTTGTTATTAATTTAATTGTTTTAATGATTAAAGTTAATGATTTATTCGCGCTTCACAAATTGAATTAAATGGAGTTATTTTTTCGGATTCATATTTCTTTTTTCATACTATACATAAAAACTTACTTTGGTATAAATCTAAGAAATATTTAATTTTCCGACTGCCGATCTTCATCTAATTGTTTATGACAGACAAGACCACTTTATCCCCGGTGAATTTAATGAGAAAGATCGGTAAAGATAGATTTCTTTGAAATGTTAAAAAACGTTTTTTACATTACATAATTGCATCCAAAGCTCATTAGAAAGACTTCAGTTACCGTTAAATTTATTTAATAAGCAATACTTTTTTAAACATTAATGTGTTGATTCGCTAAATGTTATTCACTATATCGACAAATAAACTGTTAGTTTTTTTTTATTTATGGATTTTCTTATCTTTTCGTAGTCATTAAGTAATGTTTGACCACTCAAATATCATTATTTAAGTTTCTTGTGACTAACACCCTTATACAACCCTTATGTAACAGTCCAAACCTTTATACTTTCTAAGAAGTCATACAAATTTAGAGCGTTTGAATATTTGTAGGTTCCAAGTTTATTGACAGAATGATTTAGGAACGGAAATTCAAAACTGTACACATAATTAGGTACAGTGCTTTTTAATGTTTGTGTGATGCCAGGGCCAATTTCAATTTTTCTGTAAATAAAAATGAGAAATATGTATTTATAGAAAAAAAACACAATTTCTTTCGAGAAGATGATTCTTACTGAAAGGGGAAATGGTGACATCTTCATCACTATAATCTTCGGATTCTGGCTCTTTAACACGCCGAACTAAGCAGACCGGTTGATTCTCATTGCTCACTAAAAAATTCAATTAACAATGTAAATCATAGGATCAATAATAAACTAATCCGAAAATATATTTGATTTTTATTTACCAATATTGCTTGTAATGATTTTATCCGGACTATCGTTTGATCTTTTTGAATAAGAAATTTTAGGAGCAGGAGTTTTCATGGCGCTCGAGCTGCGTACATCCTTTCCTTCATTTTTTTTAACGGAAATGATTTGATCGGTAGATCTCTTTGGATTAGTAAGTTTTAAAGCAGGAGTTTTCTTGGCGATAAGGCTGGGATCATCCATCCCCCTTTTAACAGCGTCGGATTTCTCACACTTATTGGTGAATACAAAAGATTATTGTATAAAATAAAGTGAGACCAAGGTGAGACTTTTTCTTACCATAGTTGACGATCCTTCGCCTTTTCCTTCTGTTGCCTCTTCATCAAATTTTTCTAAAAATTTGTATTAAAATTTATTAATTACACAAATTAAGGATTTCCTAAGTTTATAATTACGACGACGATTGTTCTTTCCTTCCTTCTGGATCCTGGAATTCAGAGATTGGGACTGGGGTGAATCGAGGCAACTTCTTTTTCCCTATTAAAATAAATAAACCAAACGTATAATATAAAAAAAATGTTGAAACTTATTAATAATTACAACAGATGTAGAGCATTCGCCATTTCCTTGTGTTGGTTCTTTATCTTGTTTTTCTATAAATGATGGGTTAATGATTAAATTAAATATTTAAGATTTCTCATGTAAGCTAATTACGCTGATGCTGACTCTTTGGTGATTCCCTCTGGATCATGAGATTCCCGGGTTGGGACTGAAGTGAATCAAGACCACTTCTTTTTGCCTGTTCAAGGAAATTGCGACATATATACATAATATCAAATAAAATGACACTAATTATTAATTACCATTAATGGTGACGATCCTTCACCATAAACTGTTGGCTCTTCATCTTTCCTTTCTAAAAATATATGTGTTTAAAATGATTTAATTAAATATTTAAGAGTTCTCATGTAAGATACTTACGTTTACGCTTATTCTTTTCTGATTCCTTCTGGATGATGGAATTCACAGGGTGGGATTCGACGAAATCAACACACCTCCTTTTTGCCTAATTAAGGAAAAATTAAAAACATACATATAATGTAAAAAAAAGTAAGACTAATTAATAATTACCATTGATGGCGTACCTTCTCCATTACCTGTTGGTTCTCCATCTTGCCTTTCTAAAAAAATGTGTTAAAAATTATTAAATCAAAAACTTAGGAGTTCAATAATGTAAAATCATTATTTACGTCTGCGCTTAATGTTTCTTGATTCCTTCAGGATAAGGGAATTAACAGGTTGGGATTCGACGGAATCAACATCTTTCATTTTTGCCTATTAAAGTAAAATTTAAAATATATGTAAATTGTCAAATGAAGTGAGAATGATTACCACAGATGGCGAACGTTCGCCATTTACTTCATTTGTTCCTTCAACTCGCGTTTCTAAAAAAATGTGTTACAAATTATTAAATTAAATACTTGTTTTAGGAATTCTCAAGCTCGATAATTACGGGGCATATTCTTTCCTGATTTTTTCTTGATAATAGACTCCACAGGTTGGGATTCGAGTGAATCAAGACTTTTTTTCGTCTATTTAAAAGAAAAAAAACTTAAAAAATGTTCTTTATCTTTTAAATTTAGTTGATAATCTTTACGGTAATGAGGGAGACTTTTCCATTTCTTTCATTTTCTTCTTGGCCTTTCTTTCCTAAAATGCAAGTGTTCATAAAATATAAGAAAATCTTCCGAATTTCAAAATGAGTTTTTAAAATAGATACTTACGACGATGGGTATTTTTCTTTGTTGAATCCTTCTGGCTAGTTTGAAATTGCTGAGCATCAACATTATCATTTCTTTTTTCCTAATTTCAAAATGTTTTAACTTTATTGTATATAATAGGGACTAGTGTATCGTATTAAGCAAGAAGATAAATATACCTTTAAAGATGACGATCCTTCACCATCTTTTTCTTGTTTCTCTTGTGCTCGTTTCCCTATAAATACAATAATATTATTTTAGTTAAACAATAAAAATAATAAATAAACCTTACTCAATCTGTTTCTTTGAAATTTTCTTCCAAATTTCGCCCATTGGCTCTCCAGAAGTTTGCCACAGTCATTGGTCTTTGTAAACTCTTCTCCTAGACCCATTCGATTCATTAAACTTCCATCCACAGTGGTGTAAAATGTGACTTCTTTTTTATTAGGACAAATAACATTTAGAATATATCCCACACCAAATTCATTTTGCATTGATTTCAGTTGATTTCTGACAGAATCCAACTGATTGACCATTTTCCTGTCAACTGTCCTCCATTCTTCAGGGGCCATTTTCATAACCCTTTCTTCCCAAGATTCTTGGTAGATCGGGACTTTACGAGACTTTTTTCCCGTCTTACTAGATTGCAATCCCTTAAGCCTTAATGCTTGCTTCTTATCGCGTTCAGCAATCCTTCTACCAGCGGCTTTCCTTTCTTTAACCAATAACGTTGCCAAAACATCATTGTCTCCATCAGACTCAGTATCAGAATAGTCATTCAAATCAGAAGAAGACATTGTTTTTTTATGAAAGAGTTGAAGTCAATTATTGAAAATAAGCCTTTTAAAAATGTGGAGGTCATTGACATGACATTTGAAGGGAATGATTTATTATAGGGGCTTAAAAGCAATGACAATGCAGACGAAACTATTACACGATTAGCTTTCTTTTTCTACCAGCAGATGGCATGAAGAAAATGCGTTAAGCTACTTGCATTCTTGTTTTGTTTTGACGTGTGCAATTATAATAATCAATTCCAAAACTGTCTTGTCTGTTGCTTCCTTGAATAAAAAACTAAAATAATAATACTTGTTTGGTTATATATTACAGATCATTTAAAGTGATTAGAAGATGTACCTGGTTGATTTCTAGAAGTAGATGACTTTCAACAAGTGTTGGCCTAATCTTAATGCTACTCCCATGATGTAAAAGTTTCGATGCGTTCCTTGTATTCGTTGTTTTAAAAATAATGGTGATGTTACATACCGTAGGGAAAGAACATTTTTAAAAATAGCAACAAGTTACACAATATTTCTTAAAGAAAGTTTTTAACATCACTCAAAACTTTGCTGTAGGGCTAATATTTATTTATTCCACTGTGTGTTAAATATTCATTTTACCTAAGATTTTTCATGTCTGTGAATTTGACGTATTTTTAGGGTTAGACATTTGTTTCTTATGATGCAAGTTCTATTTCTGTGAGTTAACTTTTAATTTCTGGGTGCAGAGATTAAGTCATCACTGCCATCCATAAGCGCACGTTTGTTCTACCAACCAAAAAAAAAACCTCAGCAATCGATTAATTTTACAAACATGAGTTGTATTATTATGTAAATAAATTGCTAGTTACTTTGTAAATATACAGCAGACACTTTCTAGGTGGAATAAGGAATTATGTATCCGAGAAAGAAATAAACCATCCGACTGGAAGAGCATCTGTAAGGTTTAAATTTCTAAATGGTAAATGTAAACCACATAAAACAAATAAAAATCATGTGATTACAAAACCTTAAGATATTCTTAAATATGATTAAATAAATAAATAACTCTTGTACACCTCAAATTTCAGGATTGCTTCTTATGAAGATTCCCTAAATAAAAAATAAAAATTTCTTTCACAATTTTTACACTCATCATGTTATATTATCAAATTTCAATCGTGAAATCTAAAAAGATTGTGCAACTGTCTACATTGGTTACCAACAAACGAATTTTAAAAAAACAATTCAAATAAAAAATCAATTACAGGAATTCAAAAATATTACAATTAACAAAATTAACTTGTATAAAAAATAACTAAATTAAACACTTAAATAAAATACAACTTAATGCTTATATAACTTTAGGACGTTTAAGGATGTTCCTAAAACTAAAACCTAATAAAAATAAAAACTAATTCCTTATTTATTCCCCTAATTAAAAAAAATAATTGAAATGAATTTTGACAGTTAATTATACTTTCTATAACTTAGAATTCCAAACTAAAAGGTGGAAAGTTGAATTATATTACAACAGTTCTAAATAAAACGGATAGGAAATCTAAAAGGTGGAAATGGATTTTTAAAGCTGTGAGCTACTCCAGCCGTACAACCCATGCGGTAAAGAAAAACTAGCTAAATTTGAGAAAAAAATCGGTAAACGAGTTTCATAAAATCAGACATACCAATAGAAAGAGAAAAGTTTCCTGGATTGTTTAATAAAAACCCGATGTGAAAATAGTGAAGAATAAAAAAGATATAAGCGATAGAAAAGATGACTGGAGAGAAACCTTCGTCTCCCTAAGGAACGGGAAATATCGCACCAGGAAAAAGGGTGAAAATCCGATAAAATTTTTTCGGGCAGCCATATATATCAATAAAAAGAGAAAAGTTTTCTCGTTTTATTTATCCAAACCCGACGCCGAAATATAAATAAATAAAAAAGATATGAGAGAAAAAAGAAATGGCTGGAGACAAACCTTCGACTCAATCACGGTACACTGAGGAGACAAAGGTTTGTCTCCCCTAGTAGCGGACAGGTTGGTTCCAACATTTAGGAGTGCGGTTGGTGAGTAGAGCATGAAGAGATGAGGAACAGTAATTTGTTCCTTATACAGTACATTAGAATGGTTGAATCATTCTTACTTTTAGCGATTCAATAAGGAGTGTAGAGTTTTAATTATTCCATGTAGAGTTCGAGGAACTGTTATAAGAACCTGTGTGAACCGTGCTTAGGCCATTCAAGTGACGACGAGAAGAGGGTGACACGAGTATACAGAGTTATACATAGAAAATAGCTTTACTTTTATAGATTCAATAAAAGTTGAGGTGTTAATTAGGAGTCCATGAGATCTTGGTGGGTTCCATGAGAAATGGTTTCATGAAAATGTTAGGTCCTTAAAGTAACCACTTCGATTCGTTTTCCAAGATTTTTTTTTTCGTTTTTAATTATTATTTTTTCATACGTTGAAAATCTTATTTACCTGATTTCTTATATTTTCTTTGAACCGTTCCAACATTTAGGAGTGCGGTTCCATGAGAAATGGTTTCATGAAAATGTTAGGTCCTTAAAGTAACCACTTCGATTCGTTTTCCAAAAAATGTTTTTTTCGTTTTTAAGTATTATTTTTTCACACGTTGGACATCTTATTTCCCTGATTTCTTATATTTTCTATGAACCGTTCCAATATTTTGAAGTGCAGTTGGTGAGTAGAGCCTGAAGAGATAAGGAGAAAAAAGAAAGAGGAACAGTAATTTGTTTCTAATACAGTGCATTACAATGTTTGAACCATTCTAATTTTTCGAGATTCAATAAGAGTTGAGGTGTTAATCAAAAGTCCATGAGAACTTGGTGGGTTATATGAGAAATGGTTTCTTGAAATTGTTTGGTCCTTCAAGTAACAACTTCGATTCGTTTTCCAAAAATTAAGTTTTTTTCTTGTTTAAATATTATTTTTTCATACGTTGAAAATCTTATTTACCTGATTTCTTATATTTTCTTTGAACCGTTCCAACATTTAGGAGTGCGGTTCCATGAGAAATGGTTTCATGAAAATGTTAGGTCCTTAAAGTAACCACTTCGATTCGTTTTCCAAAAAATGTTTTTTCGTTTTTAAGTATTATTTTTTCACGCGTTGAAAATCTTATTTCCCTGATTTCTTATATTTTCTTTGAACCGTTTTAACATTTAGGAGTGCGGTTGGTGAGTAAAGCCTGAAGAGATAAGGAGAAAAGAGAAAGAGGAACACTAATTTGTATCTAATACAGTGCATTTCAATGTTTGAACCATTCTAATTTTTCGAGATTCAATAAGAGTTGAGGTGTTAATCAAAAGTCCATGAGAACTTGGTGGGTTATATGAGAAATGGTTTCTTGAAATTGTTTGGTCCTTCAAGTAACAACTTCGATTCGTTTTCCAAAAATTAAGTTTTTTTCTCGTTTAAATATTATTTTGTCATATGTTGGAAATCTTATTTCTCTTATTTCTTTTATTTTCTTTGAACCGTTCCAACATTTAGGAGTGCGGTTGGTGAGTAGAGCATAAAGAGATGAGGAACAGTAATTTGTTCCTTATACAGTACATTAGAATGGTTGAATCATTCTTACTTTTAGCGATTCAATAAGGAGTGTAGAGTTTTAATTATTCCATGTAGAGTTCGAGGAACTGTTATAAGAACCTGTGTGAACCGTGCTTAGGCCATTCAAGTGACGACGAGAAGAGGGTGACACGAGTATACAGAGTTATACATAGAAAATAGCTTTACTTTTATAGATTCAATAAAAGTTGAGGTGTTAATTAGGAGTCCATGAGATCTTGGTGGGTTCCATGAGAAATGGTTTCATGAAAATGTTAGGTCCTTAAAGTAACCACTTCGATTCGTTTTCCAAGATTTTTTTTTTCGTTTTTAATTATTATTTTTTCATACGTTGAAAATCTTATTTACCTGATTTCTTATATTTTCTTTGAACCGTTCCAACATTTAGGAGTGCGGTTCCATGAGAAATGGTTTCATGAAAATGTTAGGTCCTTAAAGTAACCACTTCGATTCGTTTTCCAAAAAATGTTTTTTCGTTTTTAAGTATTATTTTTTCACACGTTGGACATCTTATTTCCCTGATTTCTTATATTTTCTATGAACCGTTCCAATATTTTGAAGTGCAGTTGGTGAGTAGAGCCTGAAGAGATAAGGAGAAAAAAGAAAGAGGAACAGTAATTTGTTTCTAATACAGTGCATTACAATGTTTGAACCATTCTAATTTTTCGAGATTCAATAAGAGTTGAGGTGTTAATCAAAAGTCCATGAGAACTTGGTGGGTTATATGAGAAATGGTTTCTTGAAATTGTTTGGTCCTTCAAGTAACAACTTCGATTCGTTTTCCAAAAATTAAGTTTTTTTCTTGTTTAAATATTATTTTTTCATACGTTGAAAATCTTATTTACCTGATTTCTTATATTTTCTTTGAACCGTTCCAACATTTAGGAGTGCGGTTCCATGAGAAATGGTTTCATGAAAATGTTAGGTCCTTAAAGTAACCACTTCGATTCGTTTTCCAAAAAATGTTTTTTCGTTTTTAAGTATTATTTTTTCACGCGTTGAAAATCTTATTTCCCTGATTTCTTATATTTTCTTTGAACCGTTTTAACATTTAGGAGTGCGGTTGGTGAGTAAAGCCTGAAGAGATAAGGAGAAAAGAGAAAGAGGAACACTAATTTGTATCTAATACAGTGCATTTCAATGTTTGAACCATTCTAATTTTTCGAGATTCAATAAGAGTTGAGGTGTTAATCAAAAGTCCATGAGAACTTGGTGGGTTATATGAGAAATGGTTTCTTGAAATTGTTTGGTCCTTCAAGTAACAACTTCGATTCGTTTTCCAAAAATTAAGTTTTTTTCTCGTTTAAATATTATTTTGTCATATGTTGGAAATCTTATTTCTCTTATTTCTTTTATTTTCTTTGAACCGTTCCAACATTTAGGAGTGCGGTTGGTGAGTAGAGCATAAAGAGATGAGGAACAGTAATTTGTTCCTTATACAGTACATTAGAATGGTTGAATCATTCTTACTTTTAGCGATTCAATAAGGAGTGTAGAGTTTTAATTATTCCATGTAGAGTTCGAGGAACTGTTATAAGAACCTGTGTGAACCGTGCTTAGGCCATTCAAGTGACGACGAGAAGAGGGTGACACGAGTATACAGAGTTATACATAGAAAATAGCTTTACTTTTATAGATTCAATAAAAGTTGAGGTGTTAATTAGGAGTCCATGAGATCTTGGTGGGTTCCATGAGAAATGGTTTCATGAAAATGTTAGGTCCTTAAAGTAACCACTTCGATTCGTTTTCCAAGATTTTTTTTTTCGTTTTTAATTATTATTTTTTCATACGTTGAAAATCTTATTTACCTGATTTCTTATATTTTCTTTGAACCGTTCCAACATTTAGGAGTGCGGTTCCATGAGAAATGGTTTCATGAAAATGTTAGGTCCTTAAAGTAACCACTTCGATTCGTTTTCCAAAAAATGTTTTTTCGTTTTTAAGTATTATTTTTTCACACGTTGGACATCTTATTTCCCTGATTTCTTATATTTTCTATGAACCGTTCCAATATTTTGAAGTGCAGTTGGTGAGTAGAGCCTGAAGAGATAAGGAGAAAAAAGAAAGAGGAACAGTAATTTGTTTCTAATACAGTGCATTACAATGTTTGAACCATTCTAATTTTTCGAGATTCAATAAGAGTTGAGGTGTTAATCAAAAGTCCATGAGAACTTGGTGGGTTATATGAGAAATGGTTTCTTGAAATTGTTTGGTCCTTCAAGTAACAACTTCGATTCGTTTTCCAAAAATTAAGTTTTTTTCTTGTTTAAATATTATTTTTTCATACGTTGAAAATCTTATTTACCTGATTTCTTATATTTTCTTTGAACCGTTCCAACATTTAGGAGTGCGGTTCCATGAGAAATGGTTTCATGAAAATGTTAGGTCCTTAAAGTAACCACTTCGATTCGTTTTCCAAAAAATGTTTTTTTCGTTTTTAAGTATTATTTTTTCACACGTTGAAAATCTTATTTCCCTGATTTCTTATATTTTCTTTGAACCGTTTTAACATTTAGGAGTGCGGTTGGTGAGTAAAGCCTGAAGAGATAAGGAGAAAAGAGAAAGAGGAACACTAATTTGTATCTAATACAGTGCATTTCAATGTTTGAACCATTCTAATTTTTCGAGATTCAATAAGAGTTGAGGTGTTAATCAAAAGTCCATGAGAACTTGGTGGGTTATATGAGAAATGGTTTCTTGAAATTGTTTGGTCCTTCAAGTAACAACTTCGATTCGTTTTCCAAAAATTAAGTTTTTTTCTCGTTTAAATATTATTTTGTCATATGTTGGAAATCTTATTTCTCTTATTTCTTTTATTTTCTTTGAACCGTTCCAACATTTAGGAGTGCGGTTGGTGAGTAGAGCATGAAGAGATGAGGAACAGTAATTTGTTCCTTATACAGTACATTAGAATGGTTGAATCATTCTTACTTTTAGCGATTCAATAAGGAGTGTAGAGTTTTAATTATTCCATGTAGAGTTCGAGGAACTGTTATAAGAACCTGTGTGAACCGTGCTT
The DNA here is from genome assembly GCA_030141595.1 of Chydorus sphaericus. NCBI lineage: Eukaryota > Metazoa > Arthropoda > Branchiopoda > Diplostraca > Chydoridae > Chydorus > Chydorus sphaericus. Next base: position 22,762 of record JASBVH010000091.1, on the reverse strand, counting down.
AGGCCATTCAAGTGACGACGAGAAGAGGGTGACACGAGTATACAGAGTTATACATAGAAAATAGCTTTACTTTTATAGATTCAATAAAAGTTGAGGTGTTAATTAGGAGTCCATGAGATCTTGGTGGGTTCCATGAGAAATGGTTTCATGAAAATGTTAGGTCCTTAAAGTAACCACTTCGATTCGTTTTCCAAGATTTTTTTTTTCGTTTTTAATTATTATTTTTTCATACGTTGAAAATCTTATTTACCTGATTTCTTATATTTTCTTTGAACCGTTCCAACATTTAGGAGTGCGGTTCCATGAGAAATGGTTTCATGAAAATGTTAGGTCCTTAAAGTAACCACTTCGATTCGTTTTCCAAAAAATGTTTTTTCGTTTTTAAGTATTATTTTTTCACACGTTGGACATCTTATTTCCCTGATTTCTTATATTTTCTATGAACCGTTCCAATATTTTGAAGTGCAGTTGGTGAGTAGAGCCTGAAGAGATAAGGAGAAAAAAGAAAGAGGAACAGTAATTTGTTTCTAATACAGTGCATTACAATGTTTGAACCATTCTAATTTTTCGAGATTCAATAAGAGTTGAGGTGTTAATCAAAAGTCCATGAGAACTTGGTGGGTTATATGAGAAATGGTTTCTTGAAATTGTTTGGTCCTTCAAGTAACAACTTCGATTCGTTTTCCAAAAATTAAGTTTTTTTCTTGTTTAAATATTATTTTTTCATACGTTGAAAATCTTATTTACCTGATTTCTTATATTTTCTTTGAACCGTTCCAACATTTAGGAGTGCGGTTCCATGAGAAATGGTTTCATGAAAATGTTAGGTCCTTAAAGTAACCACTTCGATTCGTTTTCCAAAAAATGTTTTTTCGTTTTTAAGTATTATTTTTTCACGCGTTGAAAATCTTATTTCCCTGATTTCTTATATTTTCTTTGAACCGTTTTAACATTTAGGAGTGCGGTTGGTGAGTAAAGCCTGAAGAGATAAGGAGAAAAGAGAAAGAGGAACACTAATTTGTATCTAATACAGTGCATTTCAATGTTTGAACCATTCTAATTTTTCGAGATTCAATAAGAGTTGAGGTGTTAATCAAAAGTCCATGAGAACTTGGTGGGTTATATGAGAAATGGTTTCTTGAAATTGTTTGGTCCTTCAAGTAACAACTTCGATTCGTTTTCCAAAAATTAAGTTTTTTTCTCGTTTAAATATTATTTTGTCATATGTTGGAAATCTTATTTCTCTTATTTCTTTTATTTTCTTTGAACCGTTCCAACATTTAGGAGTGCGGTTGGTGAGTAGAGCATAAAGAGATGAGGAACAGTAATTTGTTCCTTATACAGTACATTAGAATGGTTGAATCATTCTTACTTTTAGCGATTCAATAAGGAGTGTAGAGTTTTAATTATTCCATGTAGAGTTCGAGGAACTGTTATAAGAACCTGTGTGAACCGTGCTTAGGCCATTCAAGTGACGACGAGAAGAGGGTGACACGAGTATACAGAGTTATACATAGAAAATAGCTTTACTTTTATAGATTCAATAAAAGTTGAGGTGTTAATTAGGAGTCCATGAGATCTTGGTGGGTTCCATGAGAAATGGTTTCATGAAAATGTTAGGTCCTTAAAGTAACCACTTCGATTCGTTTTCCAAGATTTTTTTTTTCGTTTTTAATTATTATTTTTTCATACGTTGAAAATCTTATTTACCTGATTTCTTATATTTTCTTTGAACCGTTCCAACATTTAGGAGTGCGGTTCCATGAGAAATGGTTTCATGAAAATGTTAGGTCCTTAAAGTAACCACTTCGATTCGTTTTCCAAAAAATGTTTTTTCGTTTTTAAGTATTATTTTTTCACACGTTGGACATCTTATTTCCCTGATTTCTTATATTTTCTATGAACCGTTCCAATATTTTGAAGTGCAGTTGGTGAGTAGAGCCTGAAGAGATAAGGAGAAAAAAGAAAGAGGAACAGTAATTTGTTTCTAATACAGTGCATTACAATGTTTGAACCATTCTAATTTTTCGAGATTCAATAAGAGTTGAGGTGTTAATCAAAAGTCCATGAGAACTTGGTGGGTTATATGAGAAATGGTTTCTTGAAATTGTTTGGTCCTTCAAGTAACAACTTCGATTCGTTTTCCAAAAATTAAGTTTTTTTCTTGTTTAAATATTATTTTTTCATACGTTGAAAATCTTATTTACCTGATTTCTTATATTTTCTTTGAACCGTTCCAACATTTAGGAGTGCGGTTCCATGAGAAATGGTTTCATGAAAATGTTAGGTCCTTAAAGTAACCACTTCGATTCGTTTTCCAAAAAATGTTTTTTCGTTTTTAAGTATTATTTTTTCACGCGTTGAAAATCTTATTTCCCTGATTTCTTATATTTTCTTTGAACCGTTTTAACATTTAGGAGTGCGGTTGGTGAGTAAAGCCTGAAGAGATAAGGAGAAAAGAGAAAGAGGAACACTAATTTGTATCTAATACAGTGCATTTCAATGTTTGAACCATTCTAATTTTTCGAGATTCAATAAGAGTTGAGGTGTTAATCAAAAGTCCATGAGAACTTGGTGGGTTATATGAGAAATGGTTTCTTGAAATTGTTTGGTCCTTCAAGTAACAACTTCGATTCGTTTTCCAAAAATTAAGTTTTTTTCTCGTTTAAATATTATTTTGTCATATGTTGGAAATCTTATTTCTCTTATTTCTTTTATTTTCTTTGAACCGTTCCAACATTTAGGAGTGCGGTTGGTGAGTAGAGCATAAAGAGATGAGGAACAGTAATTTGTTCCTTATACAGTACATTAGAATGGTTGAATCATTCTTACTTTTAGCGATTCAATAAGGAGTGTAGAGTTTTAATTATTCCATGTAGAGTTCGAGGAACTGTTATAAGAACCTGTGTGAACCGTGCTTAGGCCATTCAAGTGACGACGAGAAGAGGGTGACACGAGTATACAGAGTTATACATAGAAAATAGCTTTACTTTTATAGATTCAATAAAAGTTGAGGTGTTAATTAGGAGTCCATGAGATCTTGGTGGGTTCCATGAGAAATGGTTTCATGAAAATGTTAGGTCCTTAAAGTAACCACTTCGATTCGTTTTCCAAGATTTTTTTTTTCGTTTTTAATTATTATTTTTTCATACGTTGAAAATCTTATTTACCTGATTTCTTATATTTTCTTTGAACCGTTCCAACATTTAGGAGTGCGGTTCCATGAGAAATGGTTTCATGAAAATGTTAGGTCCTTAAAGTAACCACTTCGATTCGTTTTCCAAAAAATGTTTTTTCGTTTTTAAGTATTATTTTTTCACACGTTGGACATCTTATTTCCCTGATTTCTTATATTTTCTATGAACCGTTCCAATATTTTGAAGTGCAGTTGGTGAGTAGAGCCTGAAGAGATAAGGAGAAAAAAGAAAGAGGAACAGTAATTTGTTTCTAATACAGTGCATTACAATGTTTGAACCATTCTAATTTTTCGAGATTCAATAAGAGTTGAGGTGTTAATCAAAAGTCCATGAGAACTTGGTGGGTTATATGAGAAATGGTTTCTTGAAATTGTTTGGTCCTTCAAGTAACAACTTCGATTCGTTTTCCAAAAATTAAGTTTTTTTCTTGTTTAAATATTATTTTTTCATACGTTGAAAATCTTATTTACCTGATTTCTTATATTTTCTTTGAACCGTTCCAACATTTAGGAGTGCGGTTCCATGAGAAATGGTTTCATGAAAATGTTAGGTCCTTAAAGTAACCACTTCGATTCGTTTTCCAAAAAATGTTTTTTCGTTTTTAAGTATTATTTTTTCACACGTTGAAAATCTTATTTCCCTGATTTCTTATATTTTCTTTGAACCGTTTTAACATTTAGGAGTGCGGTTGGTGAGTAAAGCCTGAAGAGATAAGGAGAAAAGAGAAAGAGGAACACTAATTTGTATCTAATACAGTGCATTTCAATGTTTGAACCATTCTAATTTTTCGAGATTCAATAAGAGTTGAGGTGTTAATCAAAAGTCCATGAGAACTTGGTGGGTTATATGAGAAATGGTTTCTTGAAATTGTTTGGTCCTTCAAGTAACAACTTCGATTCGTTTTCCAAAAATTAAGTTTTTTTCTCGTTTAAATATTATTTTGTCATATGTTGGAAATCTTATTTCTCTTATTTCTTTTATTTTCTTTGAACCGTTCCAACATTTAGGAGTGCGGTTGGTGAGTAGAGCATGAAGAGATGAGGAACAGTAATTTGTTCCTTATACAGTACATTAGAATGGTTGAATCATTCTTACTTTTAGCGATTCAATAAGGAGTGTAGAGTTTTAATTATTCCATGTAGAGTTCGAGGAACTGTTATAAGAACCTGTGTGAACCGTGCTTAGGCCATTCAAGTGACGACGAGAAGAGGGTGACACGAGTATACAGAGTTATACATAGAAAATAGCTTTACTTTTATAGATTCAATAAAAGTTGAGGTGTTAATTAGGAGTCCATGAGATCTTGGTGGGTTCCATGAGAAATGGTTTCATGAAAATGTTAGGTCCTTAAAGTAACCACTTCGATTCGTTTTCCAAGATTTTTTTTTTCGTTTTTAATTATTATTTTTTCATACGTTGAAAATCTTATTTACCTGATTTCTTATATTTTCTTTGAACCGTTCCAACATTTAGGAGTGCGGTTCCATGAGAAATGGTTTCATGAAAATGTTAGGTCCTTAAAGTAACCACTTCGATTCGTTTTCCAAAAAATGTTTTTTTCGTTTTTAAGTATTATTTTTTCACACGTTGGACATCTTATTTCCCTGATTTCTTATATTTTCTATGAACCGTTCCAATATTTTGAAGTGCAGTTGGTGAGTAGAGCCTGAAGAGATAAGGAGAAAAAAGAAAGAGGAACAGTAATTTGTTTCTAATACAGTGCATTACAATGTTTGAACCATTCTAATTTTTCGAGATTCAATAAGAGTTGAGGTGTTAATCAAAAGTCCATGAGAACTTGGTGGGTTATATGAGAAATGGTTTCTTGAAATTGTTTGGTCCTTCAAGTAACAACTTCGATTCGTTTTCCAAAAATTAAGTTTTTTTCTTGTTTAAATATTATTTTTTCATACGTTGAAAATCTTATTTACCTGATTTCTTATATTTTCTTTGAACCGTTCCAACATTTAGGAGTGCGGTTCCATGAGAAATGGTTTCATGAAAATGTTAGGTCCTTAAAGTAACCACTTCGATTCGTTTTCCAAAAAATGTTTTTTCGTTTTTAAGTATTATTTTTTCACGCGTTGAAAATCTTATTTCCCTGATTTCTTATATTTTCTTTGAACCGTTTTAACATTTAGGAGTGCGGTTGGTGAGTAAAGCCTGAAGAGATAAGGAGAAAAGAGAAAGAGGAACACTAATTTGTATCTAATACAGTGCATTTCAATGTTTGAACCATTCTAATTTTTCGAGATTCAATAAGAGTTGAGGTGTTAATCAAAAGTCCATGAGAACTTGGTGGGTTATATGAGAAATGGTTTCTTGAAATTGTTTGGTCCTTCAAGTAACAACTTCGATTCGTTTTCCAAAAATTAAGTTTTTTTCTCGTTTAAATATTATTTTGTCATATGTTGGAAATCTTATTTCTCTTATTTCTTTTATTTTCTTTGAACCGTTCCAACATTTAGGAGTGCGGTTGGTGAGTAGAGCATAAAGAGATGAGGAACAGTAATTTGTTCCTTATACAGTACATTAGAATGGTTGAATCATTCTTACTTTTAGCGATTCAATAAGGAGTGTAGAGTTTTAATTATTCCATGTAGAGTTCGAGGAACTGTTATAAGAACCTGTGTGAACCGTGCTTAGGCCATTCAAGTGACGACGAGAAGAGGGTGACACGAGTATACAGAGTTATACATAGAAAATAGCTTTACTTTTATAGATTCAATAAAAGTTGAGGTGTTAATTAGGAGTCCATGAGATCTTGGTGGGTTTCATGAGAAATGGTTTCATGAAAATGTTAGGTCCTTAAAGTAACCACTTCGATTCGTTTTCCAAGATTTTTTTTTTCGTTTTTAATTATTATTTTTTTCATACGTTGAAAATCTTATTTACCTGATTTCTTATATTTTCTTTGAACCGTTCCAACATTTAGGAGTGCGGTTCCATGAGAAATGGTTTCATGAAAATGTTAGGTCCTTAAAGTAACCACTTCGATTCGTTTTCCAAAAAATGTTTTTTCGTTTTTAAGTATTATTTTTTCACACGTTGGACATCTTATTTCCCTGATTTCTTATATTTTCTATGAACCGTTCCAATATTTTGAAGTGCAGTTGGTGAGTAGAGCCTGAAGAGATAAGGAGAAAAAAGAAAGAGGAACAGTAATTTGTTTCTAATACAGTGCATTACAATGTTTGAACCATTCTAATTTTTCGAGATTCAATAAGAGTTGAGGTGTTAATCAAAAGTCCATGAGAACTTGGTGGGTTATATGAGAAATGGTTTCTTGAAATTGTTTGGTCCTTCAAGTAACAACTTCGATTCGTTTTCCAAAAATTAAGTTTTTTTCTTGTTTAAATATTATTTTTTCATACGTTGAAAATCTTATTTACCTGATTTCTTATATTTTCTTTGAACCGTTCCAACATTTAGGAGTGCGGTTCCATGAGAAATGGTTTCATGAAAATGTTAGGTCCTTAAAGTAACCACTTCGATTCGTTTTCCAAAAAATGTTTTTTTCGTTTTTAAGTATTATTTTTTCACACGTTGAAAATCTTATTTCCCTGATTTCTTATATTTTCTTTGAACCGTTTTAACATTTAGGAGTGCGGTTGGTGAGTAAAGCCTGAAGAGATAAGGAGAAAAGAGAAAGAGGAACACTAATTTGTATCTAATACAGTGCATTTCAATGTTTGAACCATTCTAATTTTTCGAGATTCAATAAGAGTTGAGGTGTTAATCAAAAGTCCATGAGAACTTGGTGGGTTATATGAGAAATGGTTTCTTGAAATTGTTTGGTCCTTCAAGTAACAACTTCGATTCGTTTTCCAAAAATTAAGTTTTTTTCTCGTTTAAATATTATTTTGTCATATGTTGGAAATCTTATTTCTCTTATTTCTTTTATTTTCTTTGAACCGTTCCAACATTTAGGAGTGCGGTTGGTGAGTAGAGCATGAAGAGATGAGGAACAGTAATTTGTTCCTTATACAGTACATTAGAATGGTTGAATCATTCTTACTTTTAGCGATTCAATAAGGAGTGTAGAGTTTTAATTATTCCATGTAGAGTTCGAGGAACTGTTATAAGAACCTGTGTGAACCGTGCTTAGGCCATTCAAGTGACGACGAGAAGAGGGTGACACGAGTATACAGAGTTATACATAGAAAATAGCTTTACTTTTATAGATTCAATAAAAGTTGAGGTGTTAATTAGGAGTCCATGAGATCTTGGTGGGTTCCATGAGAAATGGTTTCATGAAAATGTTAGGTCCTTAAAGTAACCACTTCGATTCGTTTTCCAAGATTTTTTTTTTCGTTTTTAATTATTATTTTTTCATACGTTGAAAATCTTATTTACCTGATTTCTTATATTTTCTTTGAACCGTTCCAACATTTAGGAGTGCGGTTCCATGAGAAATGGTTTCATGAAAATGTTAGGTCCTTAAAGTAACCACTTCGATTCGTTTTCCAAAAAATGTTTTTTCGTTTTTAAGTATTATTTTTTCACACGTTGGACATCTTATTTCCCTGATTTCTTATATTTTCTATGAACCGTTCCAATATTTTGAAGTGCAGTTGGTGAGTAGAGCCTGAAGAGATAAGGAGAAAAAAGAAAGAGGAACAGTAATTTGTTTCTAATACAGTGCATTACAATGTTTGAACCATTCTAATTTTTCGAGATTCAATAAGAGTTGAGGTGTTAATCAAAAGTCCATGAGAACTTGGTGGGTTATATGAGAAATGGTTTCTTGAAATTGTTTGGTCCTTCAAGTAACAACTTCGATTCGTTTTCCAAAAATTAAGTTTTTTTCTTGTTTAAATATTATTTTTTCATACGTTGAAAATCTTATTTACCTGATTTCTTATATTTTCTTTGAACCGTTCCAACATTTAGGAGTGCGGTTCCATGAGAAATGGTTTCATGAAAATGTTAGGTCCTTAAAGTAACCACTTCGATTCGTTTTCCAAAAAATGTTTTTTCGTTTTTAAGTATTATTTTTTCACGCGTTGAAAATCTTATTTCCCTGATTTCTTATATTTTCTTTGAACCGTTTTAACATTTAGGAGTGCGGTTGGTGAGTAAAGCCTGAAGAGATAAGGAGAAAAGAGAAAGAGGAACACTAATTTGTATCTAATACAGTGCATTTCAATGTTTGAACCATTCTAATTTTTCGAGATTCAATAAGAGTTGAGGTGTTAATCAAAAGTCCATGAGAACTTGGTGGGTTATATGAGAAATGGTTTCTTGAAATTGTTTGGTCCTTCAAGTAACAACTTCGATTCGTTTTCCAAAAATTAAGTTTTTTTTCTCGTTTAAATATTATTTTGTCATATGTTGGAAATCTTATTTCTCTTATTTCTTTTATTTTCTTTGAACCGTTCCAACATTTAGGAGTGCGGTTGGTGAGTAGAGCATAAAGAGATGAGGAACAGTAATTTGTTCCTTATACAGTACATTAGAATGGTTGAATCATTCTTACTTTTAGCGATTCAATAAGGAGTGTAGAGTTTTAATTATTCCATGTAGAGTTCGAGGAACTGTTATAAGAACCTGTGTGAACCGTGCTTAGGCCATTCAAGTGACGACGAGAAGAGGGTGACACGAGTATACAGAGTTATACATAGAAAATAGCTTTACTTTTATAGATTCAATAAAAGTTGAGGTGTTAATTAGGAGTCCATGAGATCTTGGTGGGTTCCATGAGAAATGGTTTCATGAAAATGTTAGGTCCTTAAAGTAACCACTTCGATTCGTTTTCCAAGATTTTTTTTTTCGTTTTTAATTATTATTTTTTCATACGTTGAAAATCTTATTTACCTGATTTCTTATATTTTCTTTGAACCGTTCCAACATTTAGGAGTGCGGTTCCATGAGAAATGGTTTCATGAAAATGTTAGGTCCTTAAAGTAACCACTTCGATTCGTTTTCCAAAAAATGTTTTTTCGTTTTTAAGTATTATTTTTTCACACGTTGGACATCTTATTTCCCTGATTTCTTATATTTTCTATGAACCGTTCCAATATTTTGAAGTGCAGTTGGTGAGTAGAGCCTGAAGAGATAAGGAGAAAAAAGAAAGAGGAACAGTAATTTGTTTCTAATACAGTGCATTACAATGTTTGAACCATTCTAATTTTTCGAGATTCAATAAGAGTTGAGGTGTTAATCAAAAGTCCATGAGAACTTGGTGGGTTATATGAGAAATGGTTTCTTGAAATTGTTTGGTCCTTCAAGTAACAACTTCGATTCGTTTTCCAAAAATTAAGTTTTTTTCTTGTTTAAATATTATTTTTTCATACGTTGAAAATCTTATTTACCTGATTTCTTATATTTTCTTTGAACCGTTCCAACATTTAGGAGTGCGGTTCCATGAGAAATGGTTTCATGAAAATGTTAGGTCCTTAAAGTAACCACTTCGATTCGTTTTCCAAAAAATGTTTTTTCGTTTTTAAGTATTATTTTTTCACACGTTGAAAATCTTATTTCCCTGATTTCTTATATTTTCTTTGAACCGTTTTAACATTTAGGAGTGCGGTTGGTGAGTAAAGCCTGAAGAGATAAGGAGAAAAGAGAAAGAGGAACACTAATTTGTATCTAATACAGTGCATTTCAATGTTTGAACCATTCTAATTTTTCGAGATTCAATAAGAGTTGAGGTGTTAATCAAAAGTCCATGAGAACTTGGTGGGTTATATGAGAAATGGTTTCTTGAAATTGTTTGGTCCTTCAAGTAACAACTTCGATTCGTTTTCCAAAAATTAAGTTTTTTTCTCGTTTAAATATTATTTTGTCATATGTTGGAAATCTTATTTCTCTTATTTCTTTTATTTTCTTTGAACCGTTCCAACATTTAGGAGTGCGGTTGGTGAGTAGAGCATAAAGAGATGAGGAACAGTAATTTGTTCCTTATACAGTACATTAGAATGGTTGAATCATTCTTACTTTTAGCGATTCAATAAGGAGTGTAGAGTTTTAATTATTCCATGTAGAGTTCGAGGAACTGTTATAAGAACCTGTGTGAACCGTGCTTAGGCCATTCAAGTGACGACGAGAAGAGGGTGACACGAGTATACAGAGTTATACATAGAAAATAGCTTTACTTTTATAGATTCAATAAAAGTTGAGGTGTTAATTAGGAGTCCATGAGATCTTGGTGGGTTCCATGAGAAATGGTTTCATGAAAATGTTAGGTCCTTAAAGTAACCACTTCGATTCGTTTTCCAAGATTTTTTTTTTCGTTTTTAATTATTATTTTTTCATACGTTGAAAATCTTATTTACCTGATTTCTTATATTTTCTTTGAACCGTTCCAACATTTAGGAGTGCGGTTCCATGAGAAATGGTTTCATGAAAATGTTAGGTCCTTAAAGTAACCACTTCGATTCGTTTTCCAAAAAATGTTTTTTCGTTTTTAAGTATTATTTTTTCACACGTTGGACATCTTATTTCCCTGATTTCTTATATTTTCTATGAACCGTTCCAATATTTTGAAGTGCAGTTGGTGAGTAGAGCCTGAAGAGATAAGGAGAAAAAAGAAAGAGGAACAGTAATTTGTTTCTAATACAGTGCATTACAATGTTTGAACCATTCTAATTTTTCGAGATTCAATAAGAGTTGAGGTGTTAATCCAACCTGTCCGCTACTAGGGGAGACAAACCTTTGTCTCCTCAGTGTACCGTGATTGAGTCGAAGGTTTGTCTCCAGCCATTTCTTTTTTCTCTCATATCTTTTTTATTTATTTATATTTCGGCGTCGGGTTTGGATAAATAAAACGAGAAAACTTTTCTCTTTTTATTGATATATATGGCTGCCCGAAAAAATTTTATCGGATTTTCACCCTTTTTCCTGGTGCGATATTTCCCGTTCCTTAGGGAGACGAAGGTTTCTCTCCAGTCATCTTTTCTATCGCTTATATCTTTTTTATTCTTCACTATTTTCACATCGGGTTTTTATTAAACAATCCAGGAAACTTTTCTCTTTCTATTGGTATGTCTGATTTTATGAAACTCGTTTACCGATTTTTTTCTCAAATTTAGCTAGTTTTTCTTTACCGCATGGGTTGTACGGCTGGAGTAGCTCACAGCTTTAAAAATCCATTTCCACCTTTTAGATTTCCTATCCGTTTTATTTAGAACTGTTGTAATATAATTCAACTTTCCACCTTTTAGTTTGGAATTCTAAGTTATAGAAAGTATAATTAACTGTCAAAATTCATTTCAATTATTTTTTTTAATTAGGGGAATAAATAAGGAATTAGTTTTTATTTTTATTAGGTTTTAGTTTTAGGAACATCCTTAAACGTCCTAAAGTTATATAAGCATTAAGTTGTATTTTATTTAAGTGTTTAATTTAGTTATTTTTTATACAAGTTAATTTTGTTAATTGTAATATTTTTGAATTCCTGTAATTGATTTTTTATTTGAATTGTTTTTTTAAAATTCGTTTGTTGGTAACCAATGTAGACAGTTGCACAATCTTTTTAGATTTCACGATTGAAATTTGATAATATAACATGATGAGTGTAAAAATTGTGAAAGAAATTTTTATTTTTTATTTAGGGAATCTTCATAAGAAGCAATCCTGAAATTTGAGGTGTACAAGAGTTATTTATTTATTTAATCATATTTAAGAATATCTTAAGGTTTTGTAATCACATGATTTTTATTTGTTTTATGTGGTTTACATTTACCATTTAGAAATTTAAACCTTACAGATGCTCTTCCAGTCGGATGGTTTATTTCTTTCTCGGATACATAATTCCTTATTCCACCTAGAAAGTGTCTGCTGTATATTTACAAAGTAACTAGCAATTTATTTACATAATAATACAACTCATGTTTGTAAAATTAATCGATTGCTGAGGTTTTTTTTTTGGTTGGTAGAACAAACGTGCGCTTATGGATGGCAGTGATGACTTAATCTCTGCACCCAGAAATTAAAAGTTAACTCACAGAAATAGAACTTGCATCATAAGAAACAAATGTCTAACCCTAAAAATACGTCAAATTCACAGACATGAAAAATCTTAGGTAAAATGAATATTTAACACACAGTGGAATAAATAAATATTAGCCCTACAGCAAAGTTTTGAGTGATGTTAAAAACTTTCTTTAAGAAATATTGTGTAACTTGTTGCTATTTTTAAAAATGTTCTTTCCCTACGGTATGTAACATCACCATTATTTTTAAAACAACGAATACAAGGAACGCATCGAAACTTTTACATCATGGGAGTAGCATTAAGATTAGGCCAACACTTGTTGAAAGTCATCTACTTCTAGAAATCAACCAGGTACATCTTCTAATCACTTTAAATGATCTGTAATATATAACCAAACAAGTATTATTATTTTAGTTTTTTATTCAAGGAAGCAACAGACAAGACAGTTTTGGAATTGATTATTATAATTGCACACGTCAAAACAAAACAAGAATGCAAGTAGCTTAACGCATTTTCTTCATGCCATCTGCTGGTAGAAAAAGAAAGCTAATCGTGTAATAGTTTCGTCTGCATTGTCATTGCTTTTAAGCCCCTATAATAAATCATTCCCTTCAAATGTCATGTCAATGACCTCCACATTTTTAAAAGGCTTATTTTCAATAATTGACTTCAACTCTTTCATAAAAAAACAATGTCTTCTTCTGATTTGAATGACTATTCTGATACTGAGTCTGATGGAGACAATGATGTTTTGGCAACGTTATTGGTTAAAGAAAGGAAAGCCGCTGGTAGAAGGATTGCTGAACGCGATAAGAAGCAAGCATTAAGGCTTAAGGGATTGCAATCTAGTAAGACGGGAAAAAAGTCTCGTAAAGTCCCGATCTACCAAGAATCTTGGGAAGAAAGGGTTATGAAAATGGCCCCTGAAGAATGGAGGACAGTTGACAGGAAAATGGTCAATCAGTTGGATTCTGTCAGAAATCAACTGAAATCAATGCAAAATGAATTTGGTGTGGGATATATTCTAAATGTTATTTGTCCTAATAAAAAAGAAGTCACATTTTACACCACTGTGGATGGAAGTTTAATGAATCGAATGGGTCTAGGAGAAGAGTTTACAAAGACCAATGACTGTGGCAAACTTCTGGAGAGCCAATGGGCGAAATTTGGAAGAAAATTTCAAAGAAACAGATTGAGTAAGGTTTATTTATTATTTTTATTGTTTAACTAAAATAATATTATTGTATTTATAGGGAAACGAGCACAAGAGAAACAAGAAAAAGATGGTGAAGGATCGTCATCTTTAAAGGTATATTTATCTTCTTGCTTAATACGATACACTAGTCCCTATTATATACAATAAAGTTAAAACATTTTGAAATTAGGAAAAAAGAAATGATAATGTTGATGCTCAGCAATTTCAAACTAGCCAGAAGGATTCAACAAAGAAAAATACCCATCGTCGTAAGTATCTATTTTAAAAACTCATTTTGAAATTCGGAAGATTTTCTTATATTTTATGAACACTTGCATTTTAGGAAAGAAAGGCCAAGAAGAAAATGAAAGAAATGGAAAAGTCTCCCTCATTACCGTAAAGATTATCAACTAAATTTAAAAGATAAAGAACATTTTTTAAGTTTTTTTTCTTTTAAATAGACGAAAAAAAGTCTTGATTCACTCGAATCCCAACCTGTGGAGTCTATTATCAAGAAAAAATCAGGAAAGAATATGCCCCGTAATTATCGAGCTTGAGAATTCCTAAAACAAGTATTTAATTTAATAATTTGTAACACATTTTTTTAGAAACGCGAGTTGAAGGAACAAATGAAGTAAATGGCGAACGTTCGCCATCTGTGGTAATCATTCTCACTTCATTTGACAATTTACATATATTTTAAATTTTACTTTAATAGGCAAAATGAAAGATGTTGATTCCGTCGAATCCCAACCTGTTAATTCCCTTATCCTGAAGGAATCAAGAAACATTAAGCGCAGACGTAAATAATGATTTTACATTATTGAACTCCTAAGTTTTTGATTAATAATTTTTAACACATTTTTTTAGAAAGGCAAGATGGAGAACCAACAGGTAATGGAGAAGGTACGCCATCAATGGTAATTATTAATTAGTCTTACTTTTTTTTACATTATATGTATGTTTTTAATTTTTCCTTAATTAGGCAAAAAGGAGGTGTGTTGATTTCGTCGAATCCCACCCTGTGAATTCCATCATCCAGAAGGAATCAGAAAAGAATAAGCGTAAACGTAAGTATCTTACATGAGAACTCTTAAATATTTAATTAAATCATTTTAAACACATATATTTTTAGAAAGGAAAGATGAAGAGCCAACAGTTTATGGTGAAGGATCGTCACCATTAATGGTAATTAATAATTAGTCTCATTTTATTTGATATTATGTATATATGTCGCAATTTCCTTGAACAGGCAAAAAGAAGTGGTCTTGATTCACTTCAGTCCCAACCCGGGAATCTCATGATCCAGAGGGAATCACCAAAGAGTCAGCATCAGCGTAATTAGCTTACATGAGAAATCTTAAATATTTAATTTAATCATTAACCCATCATTTATAGAAAAAACAAGATAAAGAACCAACACAAGGAAATGGCGAATGCTCTACATCTGTTGTAATTATTAATAAGTTTCAACATTTTTTTTATATTATACGTTTGGTTTATTTATTTTAATAGGGAAAAAGAAGTTGCCTCGATTCACCCCAGTCCCAATCTCTGAATTCCAGGATCCAGAAGGAAGGAAAGAACAATCGTCGTCGTAATTATAAACTTAGGAAATCCTTAATTTGTGTAATTAATAAATTTTAATACAAATTTTTAGAAAAATTTGATGAAGAGGCAACAGAAGGAAAAGGCGAAGGATCGTCAACTATGGTAAGAAAAAGTCTCACCTTGGTCTCACTTTATTTTATACAATAATCTTTTGTATTCACCAATAAGTGTGAGAAATCCGACGCTGTTAAAAGGGGGATGGATGATCCCAGCCTTATCGCCAAGAAAACTCCTGCTTTAAAACTTACTAATCCAAAGAGATCTACCGATCAAATCATTTCCGTTAAAAAAATGAAGGAAAGGATGTACGCAGCTCGAGCGCCATGAAAACTCCTGCTCCTAAAATTTCTTATTCAAAAAGATCAAACGATAGTCCGGATAAAATCATTACAAGCAATATTGGTAAATAAAAATCAAATATATTTTCGGATTAGTTTATTATTGATCCTATGATTTACATTGTTAATTGAATTTTTTAGTGAGCAATGAGAATCAACCGGTCTGCTTAGTTCGGCGTGTTTAAAGAGCCAGAATCCGAAGATTATAGTGATGAAGATGTCACCATTTCCCCTTTCAGTAAGAATCATCTTCTCGAAAGAAATTGTGTTTTTTTTCTATAAATACATATTTCTCATTTTTATTTACAGAAAAATTGAAATTGGCCCTGGCATCACACAAACATTAAAAAGCACTGTACCTAATTATGTGTACAGTTTTGAATTTCCGTTCCTAAATCATTCTGTCAATAAACTTGGAACCTACAAATATTCAAACGCTCTAAATTTGTATGACTTCTTAGAAAGTATAAAGGTTTGGACTGTTACATAAGGGTTGTATAAGGGTGTTAGTCACAAGAAACTTAAATAATGATATTTGAGTGGTCAAACATTACTTAATGACTACGAAAAGATAAGAAAATCCATAAATAAAAAAAAACTAACAGTTTATTTGTCGATATAGTGAATAACATTTAGCGAATCAACACATTAATGTTTAAAAAAGTATTGCTTATTAAATAATTTAACGGTAACTGAAGTCTTTCTAATGAGCTTTGGATGCAATTATGTAATGTAAAAAACGTTTTTTAACATTTCAAAGAAATCTATCTTTACCGATCTTTCTCATTAAATTCACCGGGGATAAAGTGGTCTTGTCTGTCATAAACAATTAGATGAAGATCGGCAGTCGGAAAATTAAATATTTCTTAGATTTATACCAAAGTAAGTTTTTTATGTATAGTATGAAAAAGAAATATGAATCCGAAAAAATAACTCCATTTAATTCAATTTGTGAAGCGCGAATAAATCATTAACTTTAATCATTAAAACAATTAAATTAATAACAAGTTTGGTTGATGAATGCAAGATTCATATAAAAAGAATCGCTAGAAAAAAGGGGATTTTGAAAATGGTAAAAAATAATAAAATAGTTAAAGTTAAGTACCATAAACTAATGACTTAAGTTTGCTAAAACGCGCTTTTATTCATATATTTAATTGCATGATGATTAAGTCATCAATATTTTTCTAATTTTCACAAACTATGCGCTTGGCTATAAGGAATTCAAAAATATCATTGGAATTTTTTTTTTATCAAACTATCATAAGATAAATAATAAAAAGGTAAATTTAGAGTTAATTGAATTAAAAAAAAATTTCATCAATTTTCACTTTTATTTTGATATGAGATTATTCTACTCTTCTTGTTGAACAAGTCGCATTTTTCTCAAAATTTTTGGATGCAATCCTTCGATCGCCTGCGGGATTTAACATTTTTTATATTGATTTTATCTACGACATTAGGTCTGGTAGCTCATGTAGCAATGTACCCCGACTTTATGGCTGTGAACAAGAGTGCTTTGAAACTATTAAAATGCCTAAGGCTATTGGGAAAACATCGTGTGTTTAGGGAATAACTACTTTTCTAATGGTCTCACAATTGTGGTACTAAAAATAAGAATGTCATTAGTTTCTTTGTTTTTATGGAGCTGTCAGTCAATTATGGTGCGTGAATTGTAATGTGATGATTTATAAAAGTGCTTAATTCTTATTCATTAACCATAAATCGCCTATTGTTTAGGTAACCCTTAAATGTAAATCATATCTGCATAAAGATAAGCAAGGTTTTGCATAAATTTAATAATTTTATTTGTCTCAATTAGGTTTCTCCTAATATTTTTCTGTTTACTTTTCTATCCTCAAGACCTCAATGTCATAAATCAAAATTGTTTAAAAAGGATTTTCAACTGCCAAACCCTGTCTTTGAGACGGAACATTGTCGTCTAACCCCAGTTATCAACCTAGGAAAATTTAAGTGAAAACACCCACCCTGGGAAAAATAATATTAATGTTGTCGCAGATATCCCACCAATATTTCGGAGTGATGATTTTGTTTCTTCAAGGTCAAATATTTAGGTATTTTAAGCCAACCACAAATTAGAGAAATCTAATTTTCTTTAATTGCCAGATACACAATATATTTTTTCATTCGATTCCACTTTTTTTGTAGGTCAAAGCCAGAATAAGATATGAATAACATATTTTGGTATATTTCAACGACGTCATAGAAGAGACATTACCTAGAATCGTATCGTTGGCTCTCGACGAATTTGGTCAATATCTTAATAAGGTACCATGTGCTTTTTTGTGTTTGTTTCTATGATGGTGACCGAATTATGTAAATATACATTGTGAGCTTCAGCCTAACTGATTTAAATATCTTCGTTTAATTTTGAAAGCATCTGTTTATTAGCATTTTTAATGGAAACTGAAGAGGAACAAAGAAAATTGAATCCTTTCGAAATTTCTTCCGTTATGTGAACGTTGGTCAACTCAGTCGCTTCAGAAAATCGTCGACCAAACACATAGTAAAGGAGATTAACATTCGTCGGGATGATTATTCGAATTGGAATCCTAACCAAAAGACAAATTGCAGGCTCAAAACTTTTTATAATTTCAGTAAATATTGAGATTAAGTATTCGTGAATATGAAAGTATTGGATAAAAACTCAGTACTTACAATAATCTCATTCATAAAGTCATTGGGGAAACTTAATGGTTGGAGTTTTTCTTACGAGGAGAAAATGTTAGCTTCATTATCATTATTGTCAGTTTCGAGGTCGGTGTCATCAATATCTTCCGCACATCCGATGAACTCTCGTCCTCTTCATTACAACTCTCATTCTCTTCATTAGAACTCTCATCCTCTTCATTAGAACTCTCGTCCTCTTCATTAGAACTTTCATCCTCTTCATTGTCGCTTGATCTGGTGAAAGAATCATCTTCCTGTTCTGCCTTTGAAAAAAAAGCGCGAAAGTCTGTCATGTTGCTCAGATTCCATTCAACAAGAGCCTCTTCTATTTTGGCACTTAAACGAGCTATTTCAGATCTTAGAAGAGCAATTTTTCCTCTTTCAAAGTCAGAACTCGGCTCTACGTTAATATTTTGCTGTAATTCCTTCTTTTTTCCCCCTAAATAGTGTAAATAGTTCCTCATCTCATGTTTAGTTAAGGGGATCTCCTCCTTTGCTCGCTCCCACCGCATCCATGCGTCTACCAATTATACTTTATGTTAATCGGAACTAAATAAAGTATAATAAACGCTGAAAAAAAAATATCAGAAACATAATATATTTTTCTTGTTTACTCACGTTTTATGCTCGAAATATCATTGGTTTTTATCATATCAATTCCACGGGAAACTTCCGTCATCAAATTCCCTTTGAGTTATGAAATCTTCACTGGATTTCGCATTGATCTCTGCAATCAATTTCCCAGACTTGGCATTGAGTTTCCTCAATTTGATCCTGTATTTCGTTCGTGCTTTTGAATGCACTAAAAATATTTCATAAGAAGATTTTAGTCAAGAATATATAAATTGTACATAACTCCACTAACCCGCTTGGGTAGTGATTGAAACTTGGACATTCTTGAGTTCAACGTAAACGCCTTCAAGAGTTGTTCTCAATTTTTTCTAACGATTGAATCTTTCAAAAAAGTCCCCGTCTACTCGCTATCGCAGTGCTTAGAAGCATATCATGAATTTCGGGCGAAGACTTTCCAATGAAACATGATGCTCCTCTAATAAATTGTTCAGTAACCTAAAAAACTGAGGAACCAACTTCTTTGCCTATTAATATCAGACGATGATTACTAATACTTATCGAAATTCAAAATTATAGAAAGTTTTATACCTTAAGAAGCCGTCTTTTGAGATATCCAGCCATTTGTTCGACTTTTAGCCACTGTATATACAAATAGCCCAGCCGATATATGGTCAATGCGATCTAGAGAAGAGTACATTTCATACTAGTATCTTAAACTCTGGTCCTATAATTTTTAATTTTTATACGTTTCTTTTTCATTTGTCTACTTTATAGCCGTAAAGAGAAAGCCTAGAGAAAACCTGCTCATGTTCTTCTCCTATTGTTAAACCAACACCCTTTGTTCCAGTGTGGATTCCATTCAACCTAAAATAGTAAATTTGTACAATTTTTTTATTGACCGTTATTGAATTATTTACTTGACAGGAAAGACCGTGAACTTTAACGTGCATCATGGGAAATCATACATCCCATATTTTCGGTCATAGCTTTGAAACTGCGGGGAATTTGTCCCCCACAGTTTGTGGCAAAAGGCCAATACCGACCAAGCAACATCGTAGCAGAAAAATTTGCAATTTAGCTTCCAGCAAATGTAATGCATAAAGTGTGTGTGGGTAAATGTTTCCCCGTGAAAAAGGTTTTAATGCACCCAACACAATTCCATGACGGCAGGATGAGGACAACAAGCCCCAGTTCGTCGTAATTTCTTTTTTTCTTCCGGAATCTAATTTCGCGGCCTTGAAATAAAGCTCCGCCACACATTTCCTTGTTGCTTTGACTGTAAAGAAAATGGTTATAGATGGATCTTAGATCTTACGTTCAATTGCAAAAAAACTGATTGTTAATTGTTTTAACTCTTTTGATTTTGGTATAAATTAGGGATCTGTGCTCCTCAACCGTTTTGATCGTCGTAAATTGCTTCCGATTCCGTAAAGTGGTGTCCCTCCGAACTAGATTTTTTTTTTCAAAACCGAATATTTAATTAGGAAATTTTAAAATCATGCATGGATTTTTAAAAAAATAAACTTTATTAAATAAATAATATTTATCAACCAAGCAATTTTGTTTTTTCTCCTTTCTGACAGATCCTGCACATTTTCGACGCGCTTTGCATTCATATTTCCGTCAGACGAACCCATAGTAGGGCTATCGCCTACATGCTGGACCGGTCATCTGGTTCCGCATTAAATATTTTCGTTTTGAGACAGTGGCGGAAAATATTCCCACTCTCTGTACGCTTGATCGAACAAGGCTTTATCAATAGACCCACACTGAAAAGATATAATAAAGGATTTTTATTAAAATATATATATGGTTGAGATGGATAATAGGTACCCTTCAAATTCATTTGACACATTTTGTAAACGTTGAATAAATTTGTTTGTGACTTTCCGATCGATAAATGTTGGTCATGAAACCAATCGATGAAAAGATCTTTCGAAAGAAATATTTCAAGCTGATGCAATCTCCTGGCCAAAAAACCGGAAGCCACATAGTCATCAGACGTGCTTCTCTTACAGAAGAACATTTTATGCATCGAAATTCACAGCCTTGAGGTCAAATCGCCCTAGTATTTTTTTTTCAATACATGTAGCAAAAAATTAACTTAACTGCCATTAACACACATTAAATATGAATACGTAATACAATAATAAAAAAGATAGAAGTTCAAAAGCACGCGTGCTATTACCTTTTGATTAAACAATACGACATCGTATGTACTTGCAGTCAATCGTAGGTATTTTGAATCTTCTCCACAACTTTCGCACAATTTAGGCAAGCGACAAGGTAAACAAACATCTAATAACGAAACCATGTAATAAATTATTATTTTCAAATCCAATATTATTTCATCAATAACTTATTTTATTGATATTTAAATTATCGTATAGTTTCAAAATAAAAAAGTTAAACGAATACCGTAATGCACTGCCTTCCAATCTTTTTCGAAAAAACTCGTTATTTTTCAATGGCTCATTTGATTCTTTGGTTACCAAAAACGGTTATGGAAAGGATCGGTCGAGTGGACTTTAAAGTCACAATGATAACATAGTTCCTTGCTGCAAGAATCACATAATACTGCTCTCGTGAGCAACACTTTCTCGTGACACATTTCACATACAGTTTGCGTCAAAATGTATTTTGAAAATGACGGACTCGTGTAGATCTAGGCGCACAGTTTCATAGTTGTTTTGCCTAACAATTCCCTCTTTCTTGCCAGGTTTTTGGTGGATTTTTAAATTGACATGGTTGTCAAAATCGATTGTCTCCAATAAAGTATCGATTTCATATTCCTCTCCTGTCATTGAAAAAATATTTCTGTTAATATTGTGTAGTATCAATTTAGATAAAACCGTATATTCCAATATATCAAACCTTCATTATCGGATGACCTGATAAAGAGGCTCAGTATTCTCATTATCCAGTCTCCATTCGTACACTGAGTATCACTGTCAATCATCACTAGATGGTAGAGCTCGGGGTGTTCTTAATGGCTTTTCTCATCCTCTTCGAACCCGATATCTATTTCAAGGACTTACAGCGAACTTTTGAGTGTTTCTTGATCTTCTTCTCTTTTGTGGTTACGACTTCTGGTCACAACATGTGATGGACCCTGCTCGTTGTCACTGACTTTTCGTCATCAGCTTCCGAGTCACTATTCACTGAGCTTGAAATTGAATCGACACATCCATTTTAAAAGATGATATCAAACAAGATCACTTCTGGATGTTTAAAAAAGAATAAAAAAGATTGTAGATAGATTGCGATGAGATGACCATTCACCAGGAAAAGTGCAGACGAACCGTTTATTTACATTTGTTTACTAAAGTACTCCATCTATGATATCTGTAAATCAACCAAAAAAAATTTGTGAGTTCTTTTTCATGAAGTTTTTTTTCTGAAAATGGATAAATCGGCACAAATGAGGAGTTTGTAGATAATGGAAACAATAATAATTCCAGAATGGCCGCTGGAAAAGAATGGAAAATATGATAAACGAGAAGTTTTAATTCAAAAACTTGCCAGCTGAGAAAAACACAACTAAAAAAATGGGAAATTGAATCATAAGACAACATTATAAATAAAACGGGAAAGGAATCTATTTGGTTGGAAAAAAAATTAGCGGAAA
The DNA here is from genome assembly GCA_030141595.1 of Chydorus sphaericus. Lineage (NCBI taxonomy): Eukaryota > Metazoa > Arthropoda > Branchiopoda > Diplostraca > Chydoridae > Chydorus > Chydorus sphaericus. Next base: position 591 of record JASBVH010000091.1, on the reverse strand, counting down.
GAATTTTGTCAGCTATTTGACTTTTTTTTACTTTCCAGCAAAACTAAAAGGTGGAAATTAGAATCACATGAAAATGGTTCCTAAATAAAACGGATAGGAAATCTAAAAGGTGGAAATGGAATTTTTTAAAGCTGTGAGCTACTCCAGCCGTACAACCCATGCGGTAAAGAAAAACTAGCTTAAATTGAGAAAAAAATCGGTAAACGAGTTTTCATAAAATCATACATACCAATAGAAAGAGAAAAGTTTCTGGATTGTTGAATAAAAACCCGATGTGAAAAATAGTGAAGAATAAAAAAGATATAAGCGATAGAAAAGATGACTGGAGAGAAACCTTCGTCTCCCTAAGGAACGGGAAATATCGCACCAGGAAAAAGGGTGAAAATCCGATAAAATTTTTTCGGGCAGCCATATATATCAAAAAAAAGAGAAAAGTTTTCTCGTGTTTATTTATCCAAACCCGACGCCGAAATATAAATAACTAAAAAAGGATATGAGGAGAAAAAGAAATGGCTGGAGACAAACCTTCGACTCAATCACGGTACCACTGAGGAGACAAAGGTTTGTCTCCCCTAGCAGCGGACAGGTTGA